>APFE030423052.1:0-16252 GCA_000404065.3 Pinus taeda | reverse complement strand
TAAAAATATAAGTAAAGTGGAGGTATGGTAAATAAATAAAACATCTTTTTATACTTACTCAAAAGGTATGGTAAATAAATAAAAATATAAATAAACTAGATGTATGGTAAATAAATAAAACCTCTTAGTCCATAACCCTCATTCTATTTATGAAGGCATAAGAAAAAGGTTTTATTTAAGTGAATCCCATGGGGCAAATACCATATTTGTAAAAGAGGTATGGTAAATTAATAAAAATATAAATCAACGAGAGGTATGGTAAACAAATAAAACATTTTTTTATATTTACTCCATAAGTCACCTTATATTTACGAACACTCAAAAAATGTGTTATATTTAGGTGAAACCTATGGGCAAAATACTATGGGACAAATACCATCGACTAGATTGTTGTTAATACCATGTAAAAAAAACATTATTAACCCTAATATTAGTATTAATAAAAATAAAAATGGCACATGGTATTGACCCATGCTATTCACCAAAATGGCACATGGTATTGACCCATGGTATTCACCTGGAATGTAGTCTATTTAGATGGGGGAATTAAACCAACATAGATCCATTGTTACTCTGGATCTACTAACCCTCGAGAGGTATCAAATATCGTGATATGCAAACTAGCATAGAGTGAAAAAAATATTTGATCCCTTTCGGGGCTTGGTGGATAAGAGTAAAAATGGATGTTGTAATTTAATGTATGTTAAACATTTTAGCTTGGTTAAAATAAAAAATAAAATAAAAATCAACTATTAATTTTATTAATTTTTTTAAGCTCCAGGTTTATGATAAACCATGGTAATACCAAGATCTTACAAGATTTTATAATTGAGTAAAATATTCGCCATGCCCGGTGAGAGATTCGCCAAAAAATTATATATACATATTTTATTATTGATAAAATCGCCTTCCATTTTTCCTATATACCATGGAGATTCGCCCATTTATTATATTTATAAATTTAGGGGGGGTTCTTAAAATTTTCCCTGCCCACAGGGGAAAGAGTACATGTAATTCGAGAGGCCCACACCTCTCTTGTGTCTAGACAATTTGGTGTCAAAAAGAGTTTGTGTCATGTACAAAGATTTTGTTTTAGCCTCATATGAAAAACATTGTGACTCGCTATGTAAAGGGTTGTGTGACGTGTTCTGTTTCAAAGCCTTCTGATAGAAAACTCAAGCTCTACACACCACTCCTTATTCCAAGTCACCCATGGGAAAATGTCTCAATGGACTTTGTAGGACGTTTGCCTTTGTCTAAAAAGAGTCACGACTATTTGTATGTCGTCATTGACCGTTTTAGTGAGATGTGTATTCTTATGCCTTGTAAAACGTAGATCACTATAGTGCAGACTGCTTCTCATTTCTTTCAGCATGTTTGGGTCCATTTTGGATTACTCACATCAATTATGTCATATCAGGATTCTCACTTTCTTGGAGAGTTCTGGACTAGCTTGTGGAAGATGATGGACACCAAATTGAAAAGAAGCACAAAATTTCATCCATAGACTAACGGACAGACAGAGGTTGTCAACCGTATTGTGGTACACTTGTTACAAGGCTATTGTGGGAAACATCCTAGGTTATGGGATGAGCATCTTCCATATGTAAAACATTCCTACAACTAAGCAGTGCATTCATCTATGCAACGTTCACCATTTGAGACATGCTTTGGTTACCTGCCAAAGGACCCTTTTGATATGGTCTTTCGAATGGAAGATGGCTCCAGTGGATGTAATGATAGGGACAAACCTTAGTAGTTCATTCAGTGAATCTAGCTGATTCACCAAGCAGTACAAGAGTAGTTGGACAAAAGTCAAGCCCATTATAAGGCTTGCCATGACAAACACTGAGTCGACCACCGATTCCAAGTGGGCGACAAAGTGTGCTTCCACATCAGCAAGGACAAAATGAAGGGAGAAGGGAAGAAGTTGCGACCAATCTAGTATGGTACATTCACCATTTTGGAGAAGATTGGGAACAATGCCTTTCGTCTTGATTTGCCGATCTATACGCATATGTACTTAGTAGTGAATTTGGAGAACTTAAAACTGTATGAACCACCATTGATCATGGACACCGATGAGGTGGGCATAGTTCCTATAGTTGATGATTTTGCACTAGAATATCTCGATGAGTTACCTGAAGACATCATCCTTGACAGAAGGACCAGGAATTCACAATGAGGAGATGTGGTATTCCTTCGAGTTTGGTTCAAGGGAATGCACCCCAACAAGGAAAAATGGCTGGAGAAGGAAAGAGTGAGGGAACAATTCCCATACTTGCTAATTGTCTAATGAAATCTTTTAGCAGTCCAAAAGCTCCTCAATGGGGAGGATTGATCCAGGTGGATCTTCATAAATTCTCATCACCTTGACATCATATCGAAATGCTTGTCATCTTGGTTCCAATGGTGCAAATGACACTCCAATCCGAGTCCAGATGATGAAGTTATCACGAAGAGAAAATTGCCTTATCCCTTTAGAAAAGGAGGCATTTTCACTAAAAAATGGCTTTAAGCCATTAAAAGGAAAAATAACAATCGGAGGGTCCGAAGGGGCAGACTTAAGGAGTAGCAACAGAACCCCCAATTAGCTATCTCTGATTAATCAGAGTTGGGGGCAAGTGATTAGCGATTGCGATTGGGACTTAAGACCTGTGATTAGTGATTGCGATTGGCAGGACCAAGGACTAGGACCCCTGAGACATAGTGATGTGATATGCCGATCTGATAGGGCCGATGCGATACACCGATATCGGCAATATCGGCGATCGGCGGATCCCTGATATATAGGACTATGGAACAAGTGATATGCGATTGTGATATGGGGACCGGAACCGATGGGTTTATGGACCTGATTTCATATATTTTGAAGTCCAGGACTTCAGTTTTCTTAATGTTTTGTGTATTATCTGTTTAAATGGAAAAAGGCCAATTTCGAGGTTTTTGTGAGGAAGGGTGGATTCATCACACCCAATTGATCCATCCATTATAACAACCTTCTATTCTAATTAGACAACCCCTGATTTCAGTGGCATTGCAACAAAACCATAATTATAAACCCTGATGAATGAAGAAAGCACGGGAGAGGATTTTTCAGCACTTAGTTTGAGGCAAGAGAGCCATAGGAGGGATGATAGTGCATTTTGTCTAAATTGGACAAATATTATATGTTTTCAACCCTTCTCAATGCCACGGACGCATTTATGTTGTCCATTTCTCCATCTGAGGTATCCATTTCACAACCATTTTCCAGAATGGAGGTATAAGCCTCTTTTTTGTGTCAACTGGTAAATGTATTCTCTTCTTTTCATACCAATTAATGAATGAAGGCATCCCCATTGATCGAGTAGGGCCTGAAGATGTAGTCCAAGTTGGACAAACTCCGTTATCAAGTCTTGTTGTCTTCTTGTTGTGCCTTTATGTGATTTCTTCTTCTTTTCTTGTGTGCACATTGGATTTTTGTGTTAAGCTGCAATTTCTACATGTGATTCTTTCCATACATCTATAATCAAAATATCCTTGGATCAAGTAACAACAGGTGTAGTAGGAATAGATGACATAGTTTGCATTGGTTGTGTTGGATACACAAGCCTTGGTTGAACTGGCATTGCTAGTTTCCATTGAAAAACTCTAATTCCAATTTGACCTAAATACTGCAAGATATTACCATATGGTAGTCCACTGGAATAAGGAGGATACAGTGAATAAGCATATTGCTCTCCATATGGTGGAAATCCAATATTTAATGGATACATCGGTATTTGTTGACTAGATTGCCCAACTTGATACTGATATGCAGGATCAAAATGTTGAGTTCTCATTAGAGAAGAACAAGGTAAAATTTTGGTTGAGGACATGGGTGATGACCATGGTGTAGAAGCAACCCCTGAGTGGGTTCTAGAAAATTATTAGTAACCAACCAAGACGGATGATTCACCATACAGGTGCGACTCATGTGTCGTAGAAAACATTGAAGAGGTTGCAACTGAAGATTCTACTGTAGTTGCATCGGATGATACAGTTTGAGATGTTGACGGTTGTTCAGCCATAGTTAACTAACCCAAAAGTTGTCCTAAAGAATTGACGGGTACTTGAAAAGAAGCAGGATCAAATGGAGTGGAAAAATCAGGAGTATGAGGGTAAAGCTAAAGTCCCGTTCCAAAGTGAAACAGGGTTCCAGGTGTGGAAGCTTCTTCCAATTCTTCCTCTATAGAAATTAAACCTGGTGGAAGAACTTCATCGTCAAGTCTGTAAAATATTTATGGTGTTGATAAAGTTGAAGTGTCAATAGTTATTGATGTCTGAGGGGTAACCAGTTGATCATATTCCAGCAAAGTAACAACTTCTGAATGTTCAAATTCGAAGTGCAGATGTTCAAGTAAATGAGCAACAGTTTCAGAAAGATGTTCCTGAACAACTTCAGGTTCGGATGTAACTTTTGTTTGAACTGGGATAGATTCTGGATTAACTTTTGGTTGAACTGATTCAAGTTCAAAAGTACTTTCTTGTTGAGCAATTTCAAGTTGAGGATCAACTTGTTGTTGAACAACCTCGGTTACTGTTTCACTAGGATCAGTGTTAATGTCCTCTGGTAATTGTGAATCTTCTTCTTCAGAAATAGATGGGCCATAAATCGTTGGAGTAACTGGAGTCTCAGTACTTATCGAAATAGATGATTCAGGTAATTCAGATGAAGAACTAGTAGTTCTTGATGTAATTGACTTAGTTAAGCGAGGCCGCTTTTCCCAAATTGGTGTCGCTTTGGGAGGCAAAGGAAGTTTCCTTGTTGTTCTCCACAAACAATAGGGTATGGGTTGATGTTCCTCCACCATTGTTGATTAATTTTATTATCAAAAAATAAATAAATAAAAAGGGTATACTAGGCAAAAGGTTTACCAAGCAAGTGTGAACTGTAGAATACCTCCTGGCAAACCAAGAAGTACGGGCAGGAAATCTCCCCAAATGTTGTGTTTGGTGTATCACAGTTTACAAAGAAACTGACTCGGTTACATAAGGATGGATAGAAACCTAGAGTTGTACTCCCATATATACCCGAAGGTACATGGAGGCCCAGTCCGTATAAGCACTGTCTAATGCAAAACCACACAGTGAGAGCATTCCCATATACTTTACATACAATAACACCGCCCTATATACCCAAAAGTACGTGGACGAGCTATGATATACTCATGTACGTGGAATGAGGTATCACACTCGGAATGTATTGTCGACAAGTTAGCGACAAATGCTTTGCTTTATGACGTCGAAACACATCTCTAGCCTAGAACCACTAAATGTTCTCATTAATGACAATGCTCCATTAGGTAAATTGATGTTTATTTTAAGTTGATCTTGCTTAGGAATTTGCCTTTCAAGTTCACTACGTAATGTATTTTGAAATTCCTAGGAATGCAACTATCATGATAAGCATTCTTTCCATTCAATTTAACAATTAAAATCCTAGCTACTTAGGGATAGAGCAATCAAATTTCTTTTGATCAAAGAGTAAAGAGCACAATCTAAATGCAATTTCCCTACACTATTCCTATCAGCACACTCAAACTTTTTCAATGCAACATGCATGTATTTATTTTCGATTCCCTTAATGTGAATATGAACAGAAAGGAAATATGCACATACAATCAATCAATCTTTCATATGAACAAAGACTTTTATGACAGTTCAAATTCAAAGGAAGAGAAGACTTTAAAACACTTTCTTTGAAAGAATATTAATCAATTATATCCTAACTTTGACTATTGATCAATATGACAAAGAAAACATGAAGAAACATTAATAAATCCTATCAAATTTAGGCTAGACAAGGAGATAAAAACTCATTTTCTGAGACATAACATTCATTGATCAATCAACAAACAGTCAAACAGAGAAAATTTGGCAAAAAACTCTCTCCAATGGTGGGAAACTGATCCTAGGAGGCTCAACGTAGCCTAGAGTGGAAGACAGTGCACTTCAGAGCACTGTCCCTAAGCCAGGGATGCTCTGCAGCACACTATGTCCCTCATAAGCCTAGGCTAGTGAGAGTAATCCATTTCAAGAGGAAATTGGACATAGTTTTGACCATTTTTCAATGTAAACAACTAAATTACAATCGACGAACAAAAATAGAGTCTACAAGGATGTCTTAGAAGGTGGATAAGCTACTAGGAAAGAGGATTCTTCCCTAGTGGAGTCGCCAATTTGTTTTGGAGAATTTAGCATCTACGGATAAATACTAATTCATTAGACAAGAAGTTGTGCCTAGAACAACAGCTTAAAGTGTTTTAGAATTTTCCTATAAGAAATAGATAAGAAGAGAGGATAGAAGGCCTACCTATAGTTCCGCTTTCCTCTCGTCTCCCTTGTATCGATCCCGTCGCTCCTTCCCATACTTAATCCACTTGAGAAGTACCTTGTAAACACAACAAAAGACAAAATCTGATCAAAGCATACAATCTATTGAATATAAATGAAAGGAATCAAAAGCACTTCATACATATAAGCATTATGAAAGAAAACAACATATGGAAAAAGGTTCAAACACTTTATTAGATAGAAGAAGGAATTACAACCATCAGTGTTTGATTCAATGTCATTCCTCCAGCTTGGATCCCATCCACATCACATCAAAAGCAAGACAAGCTTGTGGCATCACATCATTTGCTCCAAAGTCAAGTCTCATAGTAGAATTATATCCTTACAATTCAACATAATCTAGCCCCAGCTTGGATCCCATCCACGTCACATCAAAAGCAAGACAAGCTTGTGGCATCACATCATTTGTTCCAAAGTCAAGTCTCATGGTAGAATTATCTCCTTACAATTCAACATAATCTAGCCCTTGATCATTTAGATGAGTGGTCAGTTTATAGGAAGATGAAGGAGGTTTTATCATTAATGGTGACATGGTCAATTTATATGAAGATGAAGGAGGTTTTATCATTAATGGTGACATTGAATGGCCTTCCATACTTAGAATTAGTTCCATGGAGGAAGGGATGAGAGGATAAGATACTCCTTAACTCGTTCCTCATCCATTTTCGAGATCATAGGAGTTGATAAGACAGGGAAACTTCTAGATGAATCCAAAAGATAAGAATATTTCCCAAACCCTATGTGAATTTGCATTCTCACCTAGCATAGGTGAAAGTAAGCCTAAGTGCTCTGCAGAGCACCCTGGTAGTGGACTTAACTATGCTAGTCCCTCTAGAGGATATTTCTGGATGTCTTCAAGTCATGAAACTATCTGTGAAGGAGGCATTCAAAGGGTTGACTTGTTTAGGGCATGAAACCACTAAATTTAAGGTTTGATGAGCCCTAAAACACTGGTCTGAATCTTGGGATTTGATGTGCCCAAACGGATCTATAACACTCTTTGACATCAATTTGTTAAGTTATCACAAATTCATTATGCTTTCAGTTTGAAAACCTCCAGAAGAAGAAGTTCCAGTGCTCAAGAAAGTGAAAACATAGCTCAGGTTTCAACCTTAAAGGTGACTCTATTTTCAAAAGTGAAAAAAATCAGTTTTTCAAAGGTTTGTGGGTCCCATTTCTTTTTAAAAGGAGAAATTAATTTGCCTATATAAACTCAAAAGACCCAAACTTTTCTTATCTACCTCTCATTCACTCTTGTGCATCGAGCTCTCCACCCTAAAATAGAGAAAAACTAGTTTCCATAGGAAAATCTGGCAAAAATCTCAAGGCACTACACTCAGAGATACTCCGTTGCACTTGGAGGCCTGACGCTGTGCTCAAGAACACTGCATTGCGCTTGGGTGCTGCGCTCAGGTTAACTGCACTACGCTTGGGCCTGAGTGTCTAGAAATCACCCAAATCTCTCCCAAAACTAATTTTAAAGCTTGCTAACCTGATTTCATTGCATCCTAAGCTAGGCTACAAGTAAGTACATCATTCCACTTGCTTCTTTGTTTTTCAAAATCATTTCATGCCAAAGATTTCTACAATTAGGGGTTTGTAGTAAGTTTTTCATGAAAAATGATAGGGTTGATGATAACCATTTTTGTTTCTTGATTTTTAACATGTAAAATATTTCCCTACACCTTTATACATGTTAGATAAACTATGTAAACCACTTAATCAACCTCAAAACATAATTTTACCGCATTAAAAGTGTAACCCTAGTTCATTGCTAGGGGTTTTGGGCACTTTCACTAAAAACTTTGTTTTTTCCTTCTCATGAGCATATCATTCCTCCATTGACTTTTCATTCATTTTCATCAATTATCCATAGCTCATATCCACCTATTTCAAACCTTCTTTACCATTTCATCAAACTTCACCTACCCATCATTCCACTTTCCACTCATACCTCACAGATTTTCTCATTTTCCTGCTGCTAGGGTTTCTGTCTTCATGGAAGCAGAATCTTCACCAGAGAGGAAGAGACATCACAAGGGAGGTAAAATCCTCAGATATGAGCCATCAAATTGCAGTGAAATAAACTCATGTCCCTTATCAAATAGTGCTTTTAAGATGTGAATTGCTTGGATTTCTGCAAAAGGGTTAGTGAAGTAGGATTCAATAAGTAGTTGATAGATTAGGTGGAAAATCAGTTGAAAGGTGAAAGTGTTGTTACTGCTGGTGTTGAATTCAATTTTTCATTTGCCTCCATTTCACTTGCTATAGGGCTACCAAAAAATGGTGAATATTGGTTCGAGGGGATGAGCCTAGATCTTGAGTATTATAAACCCTTCTTAAAAACACCATACAGGGAAAAACATGCTCATATTATGCCTTTCAGGTACTTATTAGAGAAGTAAGACCCCTTGATGAAGATTTTCATGAAGTTCTTTACATGTGAAGGAAGATTCTCCATATTGTATGCTTATCATATTCCCCTCCTAATGCATTTTACCTCTCAGAAGTCACTCAATATGTGCAACTACCTATGTAGAACAAGGAGCACTACCCTAGCCTATTTCATCATAGTCTGATCAAGACTATAGTCCTTCATCAACTTGCAGACAAAGGTATGACTTGGGAAACTTTTTTGGAAATAGCCCTAAAATGGCATGAAGCCAATGTAGCAGCTCAACCTCTAACATGCCAACACAAAAAATGAAAGTGGGATCCTCTAGCAAACCAGTTGAAAGAAACAAAGAACATAAGATTGAGGTGACTAGGATTTACAAGAGAGGGAAGAGGCTTGTGTTTGCTTCTCATGGTGAGAAAGGGGCCAAGCCTTCTACATAAACAAAATAGGGATTGTCAGCGCAAGATAAGGACATGGTTGAACATGAATTTGAGCTCGTTGATTTAGAGGTAGAGGATCAGACTTCAAGCATGCAGCAGATGATCATAGATAAATACTATCATTTCAAAGCGCTAACAGTCAACATGGCAAGAGAAAGGTACATCATTTCATTCCTTGAACATGAGAATAGTTAACTCAAAGCGAAGCAATTGATCATGGAAAAAAAACAAACCAAATTGTTGCAGCATATTGACAAGGAAAAGTAGTCATAGATTCAAGTGAGCCTGAAAGAACACAAGGGAAGGGTAAGAGGAAAAGGCCAAGAACAAAAGGGCTAAAGAAGGAATTGCAAGAAGAAGAGGAAAACGTTCTACTGAATGAAGAGCTAGACCTAGAGGACATAATTGCTCTTGAGGTCAATCAAGACAAGGATTATTGACTCAACATGGTGAATGATCACTTGGAGAAGCTTATAGAGAAGGAAAATAGAGACAATCGGCTACTTAGGCGTATGGCGCAGCACTACCAGGCTCGAACCATGGTCTATAATGTCAAAGTCAAGCATCTTGAAAACAAGCTCAAAGAAGCCGAAAAGGACCAAAAATATGAAGGAAACTTGGAGATGCTTGCTGAAGCATTCATGAAGGTTTAACATCTCTTATTTTATAGCTCTTGGCCAATTTTGAGCAAATTTTGAGCATTTTTGGTTTTTTGTGAATTTTGAAACCTAATTTAGAAATTCAACAGTTCCAGGAGCACAACGCCTTGGCGTTGCGCTTTTTTCTCAAGCATTTATTTCAGGAAAACTCTACATTTTTGGAAAGATCTTACCATCCTCTAAAAACCATTTTCTCAAATTTTCAGAGGTGGCTCAGATTTTGAGAAAAGTGGAAAAAGTGGCAAAAAACTAGCTTTCTGGACCCTTTTTCGATAGACGTGGTGCTCCTATAATGACCTTGGGGGATGGATTTTTGAAGGCCTTCCCATGCGCAAGTTTAAAAAATTTAAACTATTTTGCAAACTACACGTGAAGGGCTAGTTGACCATTCTCTTATATCTTCATTTGGACATCAGCAAGGCACCTTGAAGTGATCTCATAGTTGGCACTATGCTTTTGCATTTTTCTGTGTTTTAAATTGTAAATATCATTGTGTAAAATTTCTAGTTTCCAGTTTGACTTAGTCAAAGTCAAAAATCTTTATGTAATGGCACTTGTTTCGAAGCTAGGTGATGTAGGCATGAATAAATGTACATGAAAGGTTGTTTTTTGTGTTTAGTAGACCCTATAAAGGAAGCAAACTCCTAAACAAACTCTCCAAGAAGTGTTTGAGTTTCACCTTCTCACTCTCACCTGTTGGTTGAGAGAATCTTGGAGTCAATTCCTCCACCTAGGAATTGGAATCTTGAAGGTGTGCAAGTGGCCTAAGGGAGTCTATATGTATCATTTCTCTTTCAGAGAGAGGGTTTGGACTTTTTGTGGAGGAGGCTTGCTTGCAATCATCTTTTCAGCTAATACAGAGACAGTTGCGGCTGTTTTTAAGGAACTCTAGCCCAGTGAGTTCATGGTGTTTATTCTTCATTTTATTTGTTTTCTAATGGTTAAAACATCTTTATATACATGATATCTCTTCTTTATATGGATTCCTTGTAGTGAAATACATAGAATTCTTGTTCACAAGCTCTATTTATCTGGTTTTCATAGTTATGTTTATGTCTTCCTAAGCTAATGAAATCATGTTTACTTATGCTCATTAGTTTCTTCTACACTCTCTCTTCTATACTACATTGACAATATTCTAAATACACCATGGTTTTCTGACATCTAGCTCCTTTCCATATTTGCTTCCGCACTCCTACAACCTAGACCTATTTGTGGCTCCAAACCCTAGTCCAACAAACCCTAAAATCTAAATTTTCACCAACACACAAACAATTATATATATCTAGCTTGAAAATTATTTGCTTTAAAGTGATTTCACTGATAAGAGACTTTGAGAGATTCCTCTCATGCTCAATAAGGCTAGCTACTAAGCTGAAGTGGTTTGAGGTTACCCTTGTTGGTCTCCTTTCATCCTAGGAAATTATAAGGGACTAACACATTCAGCAGACTGTTGAACTTTCTACTCTTACCATTATAGCATCTACTTCATCTTTGTAATCAGATCATCCAACATCAGTTGTCCCTACCTCTTTTGTAATTTCTACTATTCATCCAGTAGTATCACAAGTAGTAACTCAATTAGTTCCCAAAAATCCTATATTTGTTCCTCTCTTAAGACCAAATATCATGGCTGCTCGCTATGCACCCCTAGTTTTAGCTTCCCAATTGCATGATATGCCCCAAGACTATCAAAATAGGATTCCCTAATTTGATGATACTATTGCTATCAATGCACAACATCACATAGATAGGATGAATGGCTTTCTTGATCTTCATGAAGTAGATGATAATGATGTAAAGTTAAGGTTGTTCACCCAAAACTTAGGAGGAGAGGTTAGAAAATGGTTCAAAAACTTAGCAGCAGGTAGTATAACTGACCTTATTGTTTTTCACTAATATTTCCTAACTAGGTGGGAAATTAGAAGGAGTCCTCTGCAGATCCTTAATGATTACAAAAACCTTAAGAGAGGACATAATGAAATTGTAGAAGAGTATTGTGACTGATTTAATAAGGTTTACAATGCAATTCCTGTTGCAATTAAACCACCCCTGGGCTTAGCCCTTATACATTTCCCAGAAGGATTTGACGTTGATAAGGCCTATCAACTGAGAGAATAGATACTGCAACCTTAGAGGAGATGCAAGAAAACACACTTAAAGTAGAGGCTACTTTATTAGCCAATAAAGCTAAATTAAAGGTTGAAAAAAGAGTAACAATAAAATAGGAACCTTCATCTTCTGCTTCCACAGATTATAAAATAGACAATCTATTGAGAACTATAGAGAAAATGATGGATAGAATCAGTATAACTGATAGGGCTCCTCAGAGAGAAAATCAAACTGGGAAAATAAGGAATCCAAACTATAGAAGAATTCAACCCCAGATTTAACAAAGGGACCCAAAAGGTCCAGACCAGCAGGTAATACCTCCTTTCCAAGAAAATTATACATTTGAGGAGGCTGAAGTAGCTAATGATACAAAGGACATTCATATAAATATCATGGGAGTAAATGATAATGACTATATTTTTCTTACTGAGGAATAACAAGACCTTTTCCTGTTATCCTAGAATGAAATAGAACCTGAAGAATTAGAGGATTACAAGAAAGGTTTTGAGAATTCCATTATGTAATTCCATAAGCAATACAACCTTAGGATTAGGAAAACACCTAATACTCCACCAAAGAAGCCATCTGAAACACATGCCAAAAAGAATGTTGAGATTCTTACTAGAAATAATCTTGATGTTCTAAGCCAGAAAAAACTTGATATAGCATCCAAATCAATTCAAACTAATGATCCCTCCACCAACCAACCAAGAGACATATCCCAAAAGGATATGGTTGATAAACAAGATGTTGCAAATTCAAATAAAGCATAGACATAATTTAATTTAGAAAAGGAATTGGAAAAACTCAAAATCCCCATTCCTTTGGTATAATTAATGAATAAAATTTCCTATACATCCTAGGTAATAAAAGCATTGAGCATAGGAGAAAATGATAATAAAGTTAGTGTATCATATGATCAAACTGAAATATAGTTTGGCCCAAAAGTTGATGGAAAACTTCAAGAGGGAGATGTACCTCCCTTTTATGTTAGTCTAACTATTCATGATAAAATCTTACACAATGCTATGCTTGACACAGGAGCCTCCCACAATCTTATGCCTAAGTTAATTATGGAGAAATTGGGATTATATATAACCAGAAGGTATAAAGATTTGTATTCATTTGATTCCACTCAAGTTAAGTTCTTGGGACTTAGAAAGGATTGATGTGTAAATTTAGTCCAAATACCAGCCAAAAGTGTACTTATGGACATAGTTGTTGCTAATATCCATCCCAAATATGACATGTTGCTTTCCCATTCATGGGGATCCAAACTCCAAGGAACCTTACAAATGGATATGTCCTATGCAACAATCCCGGTCTTTGGTCAAAATAGAAGACTCTATGAAGAGAAACTTATGAAATTCATGGTCACCACTCAAGATAGACCTAACAATTATCCTATATATTTTGTTCATTCTAATATTGACTCATTTATTTTGTATAATGATGTAAGTGCACAAGAACAAGTTCCTAATCATAATACTACTCTTTGTTTCACTGATGAAGGTCAAGCTTTAATCAGTGAATAGGATAATTCAGATGAAGCTTTATGGAATTTGGGTTTTGATGGATCAGTGAGTAAAGAGGGAGCTGGAGCTGGTGTATCGGTTTCTAATTCATATATTCATTAGTCATAGGGTCATTCCTACAAATTGAATTTTCAATGTTCTAATAATGTTGTAGAGTACGAAGCCTTAATCTTAGGTTTACAGCTTTTGAATAAGTTGGGTGCTAAATGGATTTCCATTCATGGAGATTCTGAGTTGGTGATAAAACAAATCAAAGGATAATACTCTGCAAAACATCCTAGGATGAGAGCATATAGGAATGTTGTGTTGGATTTTCTAGGTTCTTTTACTGAATATAGTTTGTTTGCGGTTTCAAGAGATTAAAACATTCTGCCTGATGGTCTTCCTACTTCGGAAAGTACTTGTAAATTACCATTACATCCTACTCGTCCATATACTGTCGAAGTGAAAAATAGACCTACTGTACCTGATAACTTTAGATACTGGCAGGTTTTTGGAGATGATGCTTAGATTGAAATCTTTTTAAAATCCAAAGACAAATTTGAAAATTCTAATACATATATAGAATTTAATGTAGAATATATTGTACTTATTAGTGTGAATGAATTATAATTGCACGAAATAGATGAAGAAAAACAAGAAACAGACATTCAGAAACTGAAAGACAATATCCTACCTAGAGGGCTAGTTCCATTAGAAGATTTATTCGATTTCAATGATGTAGCTAAGAAGCCCAAAATTGAACTCACTGGAGCTGGCATTAAGGAACATAATATTGGGACTGAACTACATCGTAAAATGATCAAACTATCCAAATCCTTACGCCTAGCTGAAAAGTTGAAGTACATTAAATTGTTCAAAGAATTTATTGATGTTTTCTCCTAGAGTTATGAGGACCTAAAATCCTATGACACCAGTATCATACAACACAAAATTACCTTGAAAGAAGATCATAAACCCTTTAAACAAAAACTAAGGAGGATTAATCCAATGCTTATGCCTCTGGTTGAAAAAGGGGTAAAAAGAATGTATGATGCAAAAATCATAGTACCCCTGAGATATTCCAAATAGGTATCCAATTTGGTTCCCACTCGGAAAAAGACTAGTGAAATTAGGCTCTGCATAGCTTTCTAGAATTTAAATAAAGCCTCTCTAAAAGACAATTACCCTTTGCACAAGATGGATCACATCCTACAGAAGGAGGTTGGATCTAGCAAGATTTCCCTGTTAGACATATTTTATGGTTATAACCAAGTCTTAGTACACCCAGATGATCAAGAAGACAATGTTTACTACACCTTGGGGCACTTTCATGTATGTGAAATGCCTTTTGGTCTAATGAATGTTGGAGAAACTTTTCAGAGAGCCGTGGATTTTAAGTTTGTTGACGAAATGGGCCATTTCATGGTTATATATCTAGATGATATCACCTTTCTTTTCGAACATAGATGAGGAGCACTTAAATCACCTAAGAAGAGTTTTTGAAAAGTGTCGAAAATTTGGCATTTCCCTCAACCCCAAGAAAACATTATTTGGTTTACAAGAAGGAAAAAATGTTGGGGAACATAATTTTGAAAGAAGGAATCAAGATAAATGCCAGTAGAATCGAAGCTATACTCAAAATTAATCCCCCAAGGAATATAAAGGAAGTTCAATCTTTTATTAGACAAATAAATTTTCTGAGGAGATTCATTCCAAATTTAGCTGAGCTTTTAAAGAATATAACCAGCATGCTAAAGAAAGATACTGAGGTGAAATGGAACATGGAAGCTAGAAAATCATTTGATAATGTAAAGCAGGCTCTAACTCAGGATCGTGTATTAATTAGTCCAGATTTTACTAAGGATTTCCTAATTTTTTTCATTTGCTTCTAAACACACCATTGTTGCAGTCCTCCTACAAAAGAATAATGAGGACCATGAATAACCTATTGCTTTCTTTAGCAAAGCTTTGAGAGATGTAGCATTGAAATATGACAGTATGGAAAAACAAGGTTCTGCCCTAGTAAAAGCCATAAAATATTTCAGATTGTATATTCTTCATTCACATATTATTGCTTTTGTTCCCAATGCAGTAGTAAAAGATATATTGACCCAGAACGATCTTGATGGGAAAAGGGGTAAGTGGATTGCTGTTATATTAGAATATGATATTGAAATTCGACCCACTAAACTCATCAAAGCTCAAGGGTTAGCGAAATTAATGGAATAATCTAACTTACATGCTTTAAATATAATTTTTCTGGCAATATTTAATGAACTAGATGAGCTGGCGACTCCACTAGTAGCAGAAGATTTTTCTACCTCTCCCTGGTATGCAGACATTATTTATGTTCTACATAATTTACAAGATCCTCTTGGTTTAACTAAAATAAAGGCTAGATTTATTAAACATAAAGTTCTTAATTTTTGTATTTTGGATGAATATATGTATTGGAAAGATGTTGGTGGTGTTCTACTAAACTGTTTGTTGAAAAATGAAGCAGATAAGGTCATGAAGGAGACTGTGGTGGACACATGTATTGGAAGGCTGCTACGAATATGATTATGAGGGTGGGTTTTTACTGGCCCACCTTATTTTATGATATCCAAAATAAAGTTACTTCATGCCATAAATGCCAAATATTCGAAGGTAAAAAGAAACTTTTACCTCTACCCTTAAGGCCTATATCTACTGAAAATCCTTTCCAGCAATGGGGCCTCGAATTCATAGGAGAAATCCACGCTACCT
>APFE030423040.1:0-12559 GCA_000404065.3 Pinus taeda | reverse complement strand
TCCAAATTAGTTATAAGCATGAATTCTTAAATTCTCTTGCTTTACTAATATTAAACACATAATACCATCATATCCATTCCCGAATAATTTGTATAAGAGATTGGAACAGAATTTGCTTAATTGTCCTCTGTTTCCAAATGTTATTATTCTTGATGTTTTCCTCTAAATTAGTTATAAGCATGAATTGTTAAAAGCTCTTGCTTTACTAATTTAAACACTGTTGGTTACTATAACAAAGGATTCTTCATTGCTCTTTGTTTGTAGTCATTTCATTTCTTTCTTTTGGACATGGTGAAAGACTCTTAGTTGCCTTTCATCCCTTCAAATTCATCCCATCCACTTTAAATTTTACGGATTGTTCTCTCTCTAGCTACCTTGCCCTATAATACCATTTTGTTCTTAGAATAGAAATCCAGTAAAGCCATCCTTTGACTCCATAGCCCAATGGACTGAAAGCTCTCAATCTTGCCCTTAGTTTGTGGACTCCACCATTTTCCCAAAACAAACTCTTGAATCTATAACTAGCCTAAAACATTCCAAGAACAAAGATAAATCATAAAGGGAGAGCCCTCTCTGGATGCACATTGGCTAGATTCTGCATCTAAAAGGTTGGTTTGTGGTTACCTTAGATATACTTTCCTCTTACACAACTTCTAGGAAAACCTGAGTGATAACAGTAGGCAGGAGTACAAATCCACAAAAATAATGCACAATATATCAATGGAACCACTCTATAAAGGACAAGAGTCCTTTGTAAAATGGTCCTGAAGAAACAGATTCCAAGCAATGGGGGCACGTGGGTTGCATCTATGCCCACATGTTTGGAAAATTTTATTTGTTTTTTTATTTCAAATATTTTTAGTCTAACTATAATTTCATTGTTTCATTCAAATAAATAAATAATAAAGAGATACATATATAACTTTATATAAACATAAAAATTAAGTAATTAAAAAATAAAACATTGAACAAAACTAATCACGCATTATATATGACTGCAATGCAAGTGTCCGCGCCTTGAGGTAATATGAACAAATGTTGAAGTCTGTTCAAACCGTGTTGGCCACAAATCGTACTCTTTTTTCCTTTTACGTTAATGATTTTAAATGCGCTTCCCCATGCAGGTTGGATTCCTATCACTGAAGGGGATAGAACTCTTCATTATGTTCAGAAGTTTCCAAGATTGATTTAATGTTTGTAATTTTCCATAATAAGCACTCAGCACATAAATCAAAGGAGTAACACTAGCAGTTCATTAACATTTCTTGATAAATTTTAAAAGTTAACATTTCTTGATAAATTTTAAAAGTTATCTGCATTCAGAAGTTTTAAAAGAAAATTTAATGGAGGGAGTAATGCCACCGGTTCATTAACATTTCTCAGACAAATTTTACAGGTTAACTGCATTCAGAAGTTTTAAAAGAAAATTTAATGGAGTTCAATACTTTATTTTCTATTTGTTGTAGTGTTTTTGTATTTTCGAATGGAATGAATTAAAACTCAAAACTCAGTTTCAGTTTACCAAGTCCAGAAACGAAGCTAAGCTAGTATACTTAAAGTGTTCAAAGCGAATTTACTCCTAAGAATACTATCATAAGTTGTAAAGTGTTTAAAATCCCTCAAAGTCTATGCATCGACTCAAAACATTCTTATAAACAAAAAAATCTCTAAATAAATTTGAATGGTTTGTGAATCATTATTTTGTTGTAGCCAACTTTACTGTCTGAGTGAAGCACAATACAATTTATCAAATTTTGTGATCAGAAAGTATGTCTTCCTTGCAACTACTTCAAGTTGCAAATGATTTTAAATTATAACACATAATATATACTTGTCTCGATCTCCTGTCATTCAACGAGGACTACAATTGCTTGCAATCCTTGCTTTATATGGATAATAACTAAATATGGTAAAACCTCGATGTTCACACTACATTGGGTCCAAATTATTTTGCAACAACATTGTAATTTATACAAGAAAAAGATAAATTAATCGCACATCTCGTTTTTCAACCTATTAATTGTCATAGCGTCTATTTGTTTTGCAAACACACTTTATGTTCACTCTTAGAATATTTGTGAAGAAAACAAATAGAGGAGGCTGAAACCAAACATAACAAAATTTAGTGGGTAACAGTGGATAAAAGATAATGTGAGTGTGTTCATCTGTTCTTTCATGGATTTATTTGTAATTCTATTTCAATGATAAATTTCAGTGATAATAAAAAAAATGCATGGTAGTTAGTCCTTTCTTTAAGAGAGAATTATACAGAGTTCTTGAGCTCATTTGTCCAAAGCCAACACAAAAAAACTACTGATTCATGAAAATGATAAAAATTTTGGCACTGCGTTGACAAATCAAGCTAAATTTCAGCTAGCTCAAGGTGCTAAATAGCTCCACCAATAGGAGCCAAAACGATGGCCATGTATTTATTATTTGCACAAAAGAGACATTGAATGTGAAACTAGTCATCCCCACAATTGATGCAAAGTATTGTAAGTAATTCACAGTTTACACTGCAAGAAATTATAGGCTCCTTTATGTGTGGATGTTTTGGTGCAATTTTCTTGAGCACATTAAGGAATTATAAAGGAATTAAACTTCAGCATTGTAATCCATTTTCATAAAGCATAGCAAAACTCCTAGCTCTCCCTATGACATATGATAAGGGCCAAATAATTTTTCCTTAAAGCAGGGACTAGAAACCTCGCTCCTAATCCTTGTTAATGAGTGGAATTACCTAGGTAAAGTTTTTTCACTTGCTTCCAAAAAATGATTGGAAACGCCAAGGTAAGTTTATTTTACTTGTTTCCAAAAAAAATAGTAGATAAGCTTGTTGAGCTATAGAGGGAAGTTCAATGGGACACTCTAACACCTTGTTTTTTCACTTGCTCCCAAAAAAATAGTAGATAATCTTGTTGAGCTACAAAGGGAAGCTCAATAGGACACTCTAACACCTAGAGTCAGTTTGTCATCAAGGAGTTTTGAATAATTAAAGGCAGCCCATTCAACCATCCATTTCAGTTATTGTCATTGATGTATGCTGACCATTCATAGGCACAAGTTTAATGCTACTTCAAACATTTATGGATATATCTGAGAGAATACTTGCATGTGCTGACTAGAAGATGATATATCACAATTTTGATCTTGAAGTAGTTATCGTGGTATGATCAAATAGCTGTTGAAAATACACATATTGACTAGAAAACCTGAAATTGTGGCTTTAGATAGCTAGCTGAAAGTCAATCATACCTACATAAGATTATAATGAATTACTCTAGAGAACATGAAAAGAGTTTCCAATATTTGATCCTTTTGAAATCATTATTGCATATAAGCTTAAGGCATACCACAAGTGAGCCTTCCACTAGAATTTCCTATTGTTTTTCTTAGCTCATGGCCACCTGCATTAGGAAGTATATGGTAACTTTAAATACTTGCACAAATTGATTTGACAACGATCAAAACCCAGTGGTATATATTTGGGTTCCAAAACATTTTACACAGAAAGATTGAACTCATCCTGTGCTTGAGATTGGGAACATCTACTTTAGTTGCAAAGAAATTTGAACTCCATGCTAGTTTTTGTGCAAAGCCTTACATAAGCCTCATAATAAGAGGTAAACTCCTACAACCTCATAAGAAGAGGTAAATTGAGGAAATTCCTATAACTAGTTGTTTTTTCTTGAATGTGAGAAATCCAAGAACACGTGTTTACATTGGAAAAAAATGAAATGCACTAAAGATAAAAAAATTCTTTGTTTTTAGATCCACTTCCAACTAGATTAAAAGTTTCAATCATATATAACAAAATATAAAATAATTTTTTTCCTTCTTTTCTATCATCAACCTAACTATATTGTCATAGAAGAGGACTAAAGTCTCCACGAGATGATACAAAAAATTAATATGTACTAAACTTCACAAGGATAGAGGAATATTGACTCGAATAAGAATTGCAATTAGTTGGTAAGCAATAACTTCGAAATGAGCCAAATTTGTAAGAATAATGTGCAAAAGGACAAACCCAGTGATTAATTTGCATCATTCACCAAGCTATTCAATTGAAGCCCACTCTTACGGTCCAAGCCACTAAACCAACCACAAGAACCAAAGTCTCGCTAGACTATCCAACAAGATCTTCAGAGATCTAAGTAAAAATAAAGCAAAATCAAACAAACAATTCAATGTTTTGATACTTCATTCATAAAATTTATTAATTCACCATCTAATAAATACGTTTAATTATTTAAACAATAAGTATTCGTTATAAAAAATATGTATATTTAACCTTGTGATTATATTTTCTAGAATAATTTAGAAAATAAAAATATTATATTATGTTTTTGAAATTATAAATTATTACATTAAATAAAATAAATTTTCAAATTTTAAAAATATTAATAATGAATAAATATTTAATTAAAAATTAATTTATCTATTTATTTTTAAATATTATTTATAACTAAATTAAAATAATTTTCAAATAACCAAAGAAATTCAACTATAATTTTTATCACATAATTAAAACTATAAATTCTATATAATATATGAATGATAGAAAATAAATTCTTTTCAAAATATGACTAATTTAAATTATACTTATCTTAATAATACAATTAAATATTATAAAAATATAAAATTATTTTAAATATTATTATTATAGCTACCTAATTAAATGATTTTAAATATAATTATTATAATGACATAATTAAATATTATATTATAATGAGAGGGAACATATAATTTATTGATTTTTTTTATTCTGTTGCTAAACTTCCGTTTTTTTTCCAAATTGTACCGTTTAGGTTTTTTTTTTCCTGCAATATTTGACCATTCCCTTATTTTTCTATATTTAAACGGACCAACCACTAGATAAGTGCTTTTAAAGAGTTGATTGTTCCTTTATTTTTTTTTAAAGAGCCAACAACTAGATAATTGATCCCTTCACGAGGATTCAGGATTTGATTGTTCCGTTATTTTTATATTTTTAAAGAGGCCAATAGCCAGATAATTGATCCCTTCACGACGATTCCAACAACAGCAAGATATTTGATCCCTTCAAGTTGATTCCAAACACTCTATGTCACGGTTGGAGAGTGATCGTTCAATTATAATTTTAAGATACTCTGTTGGATCACCAATTATATTTAGAGGATGATTGATCAATTCTTGTTTAGGATGTACTGTTGGAGGACACAGTATCTTGGGACGATGATTGCATTTTGAGGCCGGTATGCTAGATCTTTCCCAGTTTCAAACACAACTACAACTTGAAATTATTGCTTTGCAACGACAACTGTCCTCTAGTGAGGATTATATTATCTCGCTAACAATTGGTTTAATTCTTTACTTCCATACAAATATTTTATATTTTATTGTTGAATGATATCGCTGCGAAAACATTTTTTTGTTATTGTTGAATGATATCCTTGCGAAAAGAATTTTGTTATTGTTGAATAATATCACTCCAAAGAGAAACTTGTTATTGTTGAACTATATCCCCGTTTGTCAAAATCTTTGTTTCTATTCAATCTTTGTGTAAACTGCATTGAACAACTTCCTTTTCTTCAAATCTTGTGTCCATTTCATGGAGTATTTTCTCATGTGTAGACATGTCCAAAATGATTTTTGTTTTAGTTGTAGAAATTTCATTTTAACCTAACAAAGAAAACATATTCATTTTAATGTTTAACAAAAAAGTGCAGCAGCCAGCTCTTGCACCCTCCAACCATTCCAATAGCCTTCCTATCATGATGTGCAACTCAAACATCATAGATAGCAAGACCTTCAAGATGTTAATGAACATGTCATTGAAATTTGGTTCTAGCTTCTTTTTTCTTAAAAGATCTAGCGTCTAGTAGTTACGCTATGTGTTGCAAAATAAATCACTCTTTTAGAGAATGCCCTTGGCCATATGTCACCTTATTTCAAACTTGGAGGTAGGTCGTTAAAAGTTACCCAACTTGAACACAGTTTCCATCTCATTGACCACATATTCAACAGGAAGCCTCCAATCCACGGCCTCCAAAATGATCCCGTCCTCTTCAAATCCCCAAACCCATTTCTGCAAAATCATGCTCTTCTGATCACCTATTGGCCTCAATGGGCCTCCTTCCAAAAGCAGAGCAACATAGTTGTACACATCGGGGTTCGTGGTTGCCTTTCTGGTGCGCTCAGCTCAGATGTAAGGCACCTTGAAGCGTTGAAGAGCTTGTTTGTCTGAGGATTTTTCCTGTGCTCGTATAGGCGAGCGAGGCTGAAGTCCCCGCGTCGGCCATTCAGCTCCGCATCGACCAACATATTGCTCGCCTTCATTGAGCTCTGCATCCACCAACATATTGCTCACCTTCACGTCTCTGTGAACGTTGCGTTGCTCCCATTCTGTGCTCAAAGCATTGCAACATCTTTTTGAGGATACGCCAAATGCCTCATGGCCCCAACAAGATGCGCATATTGGCAATGAGCTCATTGCCTCTGGGTGCCCATCTAATCTGATCTGTAAAGCTTGTCCTTCATAACTTCACTGCATAGTTCATAGACCTACTTCTCATAGAACTCTTCCCGCACAGTGATTGCGAATTTGACCTCAGAGCTCCATGCAGGGTTCGAACTCGCGATCTTGTGAACGTAGAGGACAAGGACATGAGGCACTCGATGGGGCTGACTGATTGAAATCCTAGACTTTTCAAATGTAATCGAAGTTCAGAAAATACGGTATAAAACTAACCAAAATTAGTAATCTATTGTTTGTTGTGGTCTTTTGCCATAGTCTAACCTGCTAGAGGAATGGCGTGAAAGTGATGGAAATTCCAGTTAAAGAAAATCTGGTAAGTATTTTTGTAAATCTAAGTTATAGTTGTTTAATTTTAAAATTTTAAGTTTCTTAGATGGTGCTGAATTTATTTCTACTATAAAAACACGATTCAAACACTATTTCTACAAGAATTTTTGAAATTTTTTTGCTTAGATTCAAACACTACTTCTACAAGATTTTTTGAAATTTTTTTACCTAAATTCCAATCACTTTTGGCTATTCGGACAATTCATCCACTTCACTCCTAGCTTTTTCAGGCTACTAGAGTTTCCCTTCATTGAAAAACGCAATTCCTCCACTTGAGTAGAGGACTCCTGGTCTTTTCAGACTCATTGGAAAAAGCAATGTTAGGTTAAATGATGACCACTTCAATCAAAATTTTCTTTGAGAAGAATATTCTTCGAATTTAATTTTAATAATTTTTTTTTGTTACTTTTATATGAGAGTATTTTATGCATTTATTACTAGTAACGAAGCCTATTTTAACTTAGTTTTATGAAACTTATTTGATGTTATAGGTTCTACAACGTTTCTTTATGTGTTAGTTTTACTAGTGATACACAAGGGCTGATCCGAAGAGATCAGAACTGTATATTTATCATGCTGGAGAGTGATACATAAATGCAAAGCAATTTCTATTGATGTACATAATTTTTTGATGTTCTTTGGTGAGAATGGAAATGTATGGAAATGTAAAGTAGACGGCAAGCTTTCGCTGTGAATAGCTTCTGTGTGTAAGTTTATAGAGTGAATCTAAAGAGTAAATGGCATTTTAATCTTAAACTTATGACTTTTCGTTTATGTTTTGATATTTTAAGTACATGATTGTGTTTTTATAAATTTTGGAGCCAAAAGATTTACTATATTTTTTATTATCTAATTTCAAAATATTTCATGGAAAAAATATTTCTCAAAAAAAAAAAAAAAATAGAAAATATTCTTAATTTAAATTCAACAATAAATAAATAAACATAAATGGAATTTTATAAAATTATTGAAAGAGTGTTGAGGCTTTAAATTCTATTTATATCTTAGGCTTTTCATTTATATGTAATAAAAAATTAATTTCTCTAACTACTTAATTGAGATAACTAGTTATTTCCAAATGAATTTGAACTATGTTTTTACTTCATACAATTACACTTTTATATTTTAGAGTGCTAGGGTAGGGTAGGGTAGGGTACGATATGCTAGGCTAGGCTAGGCTAGAATAGAGTAGAGTAGAGTAGAGTAGAGTAGAGTAGGCTAGGCTAGAGTAGAGTAGAGTAGAGGATAATAGAGTAGAGTAGAATAGGCTAGGCTAGAGTAGAGTAGATTAGAGTAGAGTATAGTAGAGTAGGCTAGGCTAGGCTAGGCTAGGCAAAGATAGAGTAGAGTAGGCTAGGCTAGGCTACGCAAAGATCATATAGGCTAGGCTAGAGTAAGCTAAAGTAGAGTAGAATAGAGTAGGCTAGGCTAGAGTAGAGTAGAGTAGAGCAGAGTAGAGTAGGCTAGGCTAGGCTATGCTACGATAGGCTAGAGTAGAGTAGAGTAGGCTAGGGTAGAGTAGAGTAGAGTAGGCTAGGCTAGAGCAAGCTAGGGTAGAGTAGAGTAAAGTAGGCTAGGCTAGTCTAGCCTAAGATCTAGGCTAGGCTAGGCTAGGCTAGAGTAGGCTAGAGTAGAGTATAGTAGAGTAGGCTAGGCTAGGCTAGCATAGAGTAGAGTAGAGTAGGCTAGGATAGAGTAGAGTAGAGTAGAGTAGAGTAGAGTAGGCTAGGCTAGAGCAGAGTAGTAGGATAGGCTAGGATAGGCAATGCTAGGCTAAGATTAGATAGGCTAGAGTAGGCTAGGCTAGAGTAGAGTAGGCTAGGCTAGAATAGAGTAGAGTAGGATAGAGTAGAGTAGGGCAGGCTAGATAGGCTAGAATAGAGTAGGCTAGAGTAGAGTAGAGTAGAGTAGAGTAGGCTAGGCTAGAGTAGAGTAGGATAGGATAGGCTAGGCTAGGCTTGGCTAGATTAGAGTAGAGTAGAGTAGAGTAGGCTGGGCTAGCCTAGGATCTAGGCTAGGCTAGCCTAGGATCTAGGCTAGGCTAGCCTAGGATCTAGGCTAGGCTAGGCTAGAGTAGAGAAGAGTAGAGAAGAATAGGCTGCAGTAGAGTAGAGTAGAGTAGGCTAGGCTAGGCTAGGCTAGAGTAGAGTAGAGTACGGTAGAGTAGAGTAGAGTAGGCTAGGCTAGGCTAAGCTAGAGTAAAGCATTTTGTAACATATTAAAACACTAAAATCTAAAACATTTATAACATTTTAATAAACATTTTGTAACTTTTTTAAAGTGTTTATTAAAATAATTTACCAAAGTTTTATAAACCATAAACCATAAACCCTAAAACCTACACCATAAGAATTTTATAAATTTTTAACAAGAGTTTTGTAAAAAAATTTCAAGTGTTTATTAAAATAATCTACTAAAGTGTCCCTCAAACCTAAAACCTATACATTTTATAACTTTTTAGCAAGTGTTTTGTAACTTTTTTCTAAGTGTTTATTAAGAGGATTTACTAAAGTTTTATAAACCTTGAACCCTAAGCATTTTATACATTTTAAACCATAAACCCTGAGCATTTTATAACATTTTAAAAGCATTTTGTAACTTTTTGACGTGTTTATAAAAAGAATTTACTGAATTCTTGTGAACCATAAACCCTAACCCCTAAATCCTAAACCGTAAGAATTTTATAACATTCTAAACCCAAAAAACTAAAGCCTAAAGCCTAAACTCTAAACCCTAAGTATTTTATAACATTTTAAGAAGCATTTCGTTTTTTTTTAAGTGTTTGTTAAAAGCTTTTACTAAAGTGTTATAAACCGTAAACCCTAAACAATGATCATTTTATAGAATTTTAAATCCTAACCCTAAAGCCTAAGCATTTTATAACATTTTAACAAGTGTTTTGTAACTTTTTCTTTATGTTCTTATTAAAAGAATTTATCAAAGTCTTATAAATCCCAAACCCTAAACAATAAATGCTATCCCTAAACACTAAGAATTTTATAACTTTTTAAAATATTTTTTTGTAACATTTTTAAGTGTTTATTAAAAGCATTTAATAAAGGGTTATAACCGTAACCCTAAACCAAAATCATTTTATAACATTTTAACAATTGTTTTGTAACTTTTATTTCAGTTTTTATTAAAATAATTTACTAAAGTGTTATAAACCCTAAACCCTAAACCCTAAACACTAAACCCTAATATCCAAACCCCAAACCCCAAACATAAAACCTAAGAAAATAATTTTGTAACTTTTATTTAAGCGTTTATAAAAAGAATTTACTAAGGTGCTGTAAAACCTAAACGCTAAACCCTAATCATTTAATAACATTTTAACAAGTGTTTTGTAACCTTTTTTAAGTTTTTATTAAAATCTATTAATAAATCTTGATAATCCCTAAACCCTAAACCCTAAATCCAAAACCTTAAATGCTAAACCCTAAACAATAAACCCTAAACCCTAAACCATATAAACTAAACCCTAAAACGTAGGCATTTTATAACGTTTTTAAAAGCGTTTTGTAACTTTATTTAAATTTTTATTAAAAGAATTTACTAAATTGTTATAAACCTTAAACCATACACCATAAAACCTAAACCCCAAAACCTAAACCCTAAACCCTAAAATCGAATCCATAAACCATAAACCCTAAGAATTTTATAGCGGTTTAAAAAGAATTTTGTAACTTTTATTTAAGTGTTTATTAAAACAGTTTTGCTAAAATGTTATAAACCCTAAACCATAACACAAAACCCTAAAACCTAAATACAAAAACCTAAACAATAAACCCCAAACCATAAACCCTAAACTGTAAATCCCAAACCCCAAATGCCAAACCCTAAACCCTAAACCCTAGACCCTAACCATTTTATAACATTTAGAAAATTATTTTGTAACTTTTATTTAAGTGTTTATTAAAAGAATTTACTAAAATTTTGTAGACCCTAAACACTAAACCCTAAACCTAAACCCAAACCTCAAACATTAAAACCTAAACTCTAAACGCTAAACCTTAAATCCCAAATGCTAAACCCTAACCATTTTATAACATTTTAAAAAGTATTTGGAAACTTTTATTTAAGTTTTTATTAAAATCATTTACTAAAGTCCCATAAACCCTAAACCCTAACCTCTAAACCCTAACCCCTAAACCCTAAATTATAAACTATGAGCCCTAAACCCTAAACCTTAAACCCTAAACCCAAACCATCAACATTAATCCTTAAACCCTAAGCATTTTATATGATTTTAAAAATCATTTTGTAATTTTTTATCTAAATGTTTATGAAAAGAATTTACTGAAGTGTTATAAACCCTCAACTGTAAAACACAAACCCTAAACCCTAAACCCTATACCCTAAACTCTAAACCTGAAACCCTAAACCCTAAACCCTAAACTCTAAACCCTAAGCCCTAAACCCTAAACCTTAATAATTTTATAAAATTTAAAAAAAATATTGTAACTTCTATTTAAGTGTTTATTAAAATCATTTACTAAAGTGTTGTAAACCATAAACCCTAAACTCTAAACACCAAACCCCAAATCATAAACCCTAGAGTCTAAACCCTAAACATTTTATAACATCTTAAAAAAATTTCTAACTTTTATTTACTTGTTTATTAAGAGGATTTACTAAAGTCTTATGAACCCTAGACTCTTAACACTAAACCCTAATAAATTTATAACATTTTAAAAAGTGTTTTTTAGCTTTTATTTAAGTGTTTATTATAAGAATTCACTAAAGTCTTATAAACCCTAATCCCTAGGTATTTTATAACATTCTAAAAATAGTTTTGTAACTTTTACTTAACTTTTTATTAGAATAATTTACTAAGGTGTTATAAAGCCTAAACCATAAAAACTAAACCCTAAACCGAAAAACCTAAACACTAAACACCAAACCCTAAGCCTTTTATAACATTTCAAAAAGTGTTTTGTAACTTTTATTTAAGTGTTTATTAAAACAATTTACTAAAGTGTTATAAACCCTAAACAGTAAACCCCAAACCCTAAACCCTATACCTTATACCCTAAAACCAAAACCCTAAGTATTTCATAACATTTTAAAAAGTGTTTAGTAACATCTTTTATGTGTTTATTAAAAGAATTTACTAAAGTGTTATAAACGTTAAACACTAATCCCTAAAACCTAAAACCTAATTTATTTATAACTTTTTAAAGAGTGTTTTGTAACTTTTATTTAGGCGTATATTAGAAACATTTAATAAAGTGTTATAAACCCTAAACCTTAAATGTTGAAGCCTAAGAATTTTATAAAATTTTATAAATTATTTGTAACTTTTATTTAAGTTCTTATCAAAATAATTTACTAAAATGTTATAAATGCTAAATCCTAAACCCTAAACCCACACCCTAATCCCTAAACCATAAACCCTAATAATTTTATTATTATCTATAATAAGCGAAGACCACATGTGGGTATGTAACTGTGGGGGGGGGGGAATTGTGGTACATGAGATACCCCGACCTCTGTTTTTCCACCCTTCTTCATAAACCTTTTCCCTTCTATTTACCTTTCTACATAACTCCTCGAGGCTCCACAGGATGAATGCATTATGTGTAATATGTAGCAAAGGATATCCCCTTAAGGTGGGGTGGTCATCCCTACACGCTAAACCATAAACCCTAAACCCTAGACCCTAAACCCCAAACCCTAAACCATAAACCCTAAACCCCAAATCCTAAACAT
>APFE030423039.1:0-12492 GCA_000404065.3 Pinus taeda | reverse complement strand
TCAAACTCTCAAGATAGAAGGACATATCAAGAAGAAAAAGGTGCAAGACGTGAAAGATCACATCAAGAAAGAAGAAATGAATCCAACCATATCTTGTAATTCATTGGTCGAAATTACCACTCCTCAAACTATCAAGATAGAAGGACATAGCAAGAAGAAAAATGTTCAAGAAGTGAAAGATCACATCGAGCATCAAGAAATTAATCTGACCATATCTTGTAAAGGATTGGAAGAAATTACCACTCCTCAACCTCTAGATATAAAAGAACATATCAAGAAGAAAAAGGTTCAAGCAGTGAAAGATCACACCGAGCATCAACAACAAGTTCTCCAACTTTTAAAGGATAATGCCACTTCGGTGCAAAATCAAACGAAACAACAGGTAGAAAAACATCGTAGTGAAAAATGTTTTGATGTAGGTGATTGGGTATTTTTATTGCTACATCCCAAGCAAGCTATTTATGAGAAGGAAATGTTGGCAATACTACATGCACTTAAAAAATGACGACCTTACCGAATGGGAAGACTCTTCAAGGATGAGGATGTGGAAGATTGTTTGTGCTATTTTATTATTCCAACCAGATTGGATAAACGAAGAAAGGGATGAATGGAAGAAGGAAGAAGAAGTATGGCCACTTATTCAAAAGTTGCAAAAGATCCCAATTCAAACAATATTGCCAGAAATTGAAGAGGGAGGAAAAACCATATTTGAACCTGGAGCAGTCACAGAAACAAGAACCCGACAACTACGAAATCGATTCATCAAGTGGAAGAATTTACCCACTGAAGATTCCACATGGGAGGACAATAATTTTATACAGAAGCATCAAGAACTACTCAAGTGTTGAGAACAACACTTTTTGAAGGAGAGGGGCATGTTAGGCTCCTATACTACTAGTGTAACCCCTTATTGTTATTAGTACAACCCACTTATTATATTGATGTACCCATGTAGTTCCCATATTGTTACTATTATTCCCCATAGAAGCCCACTATTGTTATTATTGTGCCCTTACATTATTATTGTTATGTAGGCTCTAATTATGTTATGACCGCTTAGACTCCTATATATAGAAAGGAGGTATTTTCATTTGAATCATCCAAGAATTGTTCATTTATGGAATGTAAAGGAGGTTGCCCCCTCGAAGAGGCTGAATTCGAAGGTGTTGATCTATCTTTTCTATCTTTTCTTGAGCTGGTTTCATAACACCTTCGCTATCGCTTCTTTGTCCCCTCGCAGAGGTGAAATCAAGGGGCATACTTTGGACCCTTATTTCCTTCGTTTCTATAACTTTTTCCGCTTCGCGTAGTCCCAAACATCAAGGTAGCTGCATAACCCATTTTTCACACGACAAAATTTTAATCCAAGTATTCAAAGATTTTATGTACTTACCTCGCGGTCCTTTGAAAAAGCATCACTCTACCTCTCTATAGTTGACTGAGGTGTCGACCGTGAACTCAGTAACAAATCCTCCTATGATGTAATTGAGCCAACCATCGACGACATGCATGATCTTATCCTCTGATGCTTCCAACCTTCGCACTAGCTCTGGGATCCACACAATAGGACCGTCAAGTTTCCACCTTCCATGGCCATCTTCTAGCTTCACGATCCATTCGTATAGATTAGTAGGGAAGGAGGCAAAAACGATTTTGTGGATCTCCGTATACAGGTATTGGTCCAACCACTATTCTTTTGACAATCATAACTTTCTGTTCTCTTGTGCCGCAAACTTGTGAATCCCTCTGTCCAACTAGCCTTCGATTTATTTCTTAGTTGGATTCAAGTGATACGACATCGTACATCTCTACGCAGATTCTGGTCTCGGCAATGGAACCATTTGCTGGCTTGTGGGGGATTGACCCAGGTTCAGCGTTGGTTAGCCAAACAAATCCCTATACTACTGGCCCTTTCGACATAAGCTCGTGAAGTGTGGACTGAAGTCTCACCTGAAGCAGTATGGGGGGATACTGGAACCAAGCTTCAACACCCTTGAGATGGATGTGATGTCGGTTTATCCTAGCTGTACCTACTTGTGCTAGGTTTGTTAACCCTTTTCTTGTCCTTCAACACCATCGCGAAACGGTACAATCGGATTTCGCACAACACTAACTTAGGGCTGATATGCTTCGACACTGCTAGGGCAACGAATTGTGATATTTCCCAAACTACGCTAAGTATCTTACTTGATTTATTAACAAATCTTAGTTAGCTTCACGTAAATGAATGTTATTACTTGTGTTCAATTAACCAATACATTTACATACATTCGTGCATCATATAAGTATTATAAGTGAAATTTATACCCAATATAATAGATGCATAAACAAGACCCTACGCTACGACCCAAAACTTAGACTTCTACTTCAGAGCTATCTCTCATACATGTTCAATCATTGATCCTCTCTCCTAATTTCCTTTAACTACTTAGAGCTTAGCTCTATTTATACAATCCATGGTCTGCAAACCATGGGTAGATCTTCTACAACCGACATTACATTTTCAAAATAAGGGCAGACAACCCTATGACTCTTTAACAACTATGTGCTCCGCGACCACAAAATGCGGAGTCTTTACACTTGGATTAAAATTGGACCAAAATATGGGCTTTAAGCCCCAAAATGCCCTTGTGGGATTCCGCGCCCAACAATTAAGTATTTAGTATGAATGTTTAATTATTCTATATTCTATAACCAACATAATCTACGTAAAGAGGTGCTGAGAGCTTTGGCATCTAATTCCTCCCGTCCCAAATATTTCATGCCAACATGTCTCTTTCTTACCCCATCTAAAGCCTTGTGCAACCCTTGTTGCATAAGAAAATATCGTACCTTTAATTTCCATAATGAAAAATTAGCTTTACAGTGAATTTCTCCACCTCAAACTTGACATTTTTTATTTTTGAAATTTTCCTTCTACATGATCTCCTTTTATTTTAAATTACCGGTTTCTATCAAAGTTTTGATAAGAATCCTTCAACAAGGGTTTTCCATTTTTTAATTGATTTCTTTCGTGTTTTAATTTTCTGACTTTTTTTTTTCATAATCCTTATGGGTTTAGGTTTTAAAAAAATACATTTCTAAAAAATAAATTAATTTTTATTTACAAGCAAAACCCAAATTCCCTTTTTTCAAATAACCCAGAACTTCAAATTTCCTTTTAAAAACAATTGCATCTAGGTTTAAAAAAAAAAATACCCAGTGACGTGTGGTTGTTTTTATCAACTTCTTTTAGGATAGCTAAGATTTCATGATAGCCTCCACATGTCCTCTATTTCTCTACACAATTGGACCATTAATTTGGTTGAAAAACATGGACCCAACTTCTTTCATTCAGCCTCCTTCCATATCTGATGGTGGCTATGGTGTCTAAGCAATCCTTCTTCACATAATGATTGATGTTGAAGTCGAATCGTGGGTTCAATGACTTCTTCCTTGGTGCATTATCTTCAATAGTTGTCTATGGCCAAAAAATTCTTCCTTTTTTATAATTGGACTTTCCCTCATGTTGAGTACCCACGAACAACTACCCTTGGATTTTTACAATGTTAACAAATGCTTTCAACAGTTGCACCTGAGTTTATTTGATGACTTGGTGAAATTCACATATGGTTGTAGCATGGACTTGCGACCATGTGATAAAATTTCAAGAAAATCGAACCAGACTTCCTTCTAATTAGATAAATTTTGAGGTCTAAGATGGGTCTCTAAGGAATACTATATAATAACAGTGGAAATAATAAAAAAGGATTATATTACATCATCAAATTCTAAAGGAAAAAAAGATAAAACTACTTTTTTCAACTTATCTCCCTATGGTTTTACTCAAATTTTGAGCGGGAGTAATCGTGGGATGCATAATTTAATTTCTCATCCAAGGAGTACCCATGTTGCATACTTTCGATGGATACTGCTACACGAAAATTGAGAAATGCATGAAAAATATGATTGTAATTACGTTTTTTCATGTATTTATATTTTTTGTGTAGTAGGTTCCATGGGAAGTATGCATCATGGGTACTTCTTGGACGGGGAATTAAATTCCACATCCAAAGAGTGTTCCAACTCAAAATTTGAGTAAAACAGTAGGGAGATAAGTTGAAATTATGAGTTGAAAAAATAGTTTTTATTTTATTTTTTAATCCTTTTACCTTTTTACTCCAAAATTGGCGAATCATCTCCCATGATTGAAATCATCATCTTGAATCCTATTGGTTCTTATAATGTTCATTTTGGTTGTACACTTTTATTTTGAGGCCCACTTTAGAACTCAAATTTTCTCTAATTTCTGTTAGGTGTGATTGTCTTCAAAAACACACATCTTCTGCAGGAAACATTGGGCTCTTTTTCACTTCTACACAATGGATCTACCTATAACACGTCCCACATAAAGTACCTTCAATAGGGTTTTTATTTTTTTTGCACCAGGATCTTCACACATCCACATACACCATAAGTTTTGTTACCACTTGGTATTTTGAGCCCATAATTTTATTATATAAAAAGGAAAAAGGCACACGAAAAACAAGAAATTGAATTCACATATACAAACACAAAATTTTACGTGGTAAAACCTCGATAATGTTTCAAAGAAACCACCACGAAGCAAGGGATTCTAATACTTTATTATTCAAGGTTAACAATGAATCTCCTATATAATAAGCTTCTTGAGCTCTAACCTTTTTTTAGGAAGACTAATCCAAGTGGATATTGGTGGCCACCCACCTATTCCACTTGGACCCCCAACATTGTTTCCTTTTAGTTTCCTAATTTCCAGCACAGTTTCCTAAATAGATAGCTTTTTATTTTTGATAGTTGTTCGGGTCCTGAACTTCTGGATCCATTTTGAAGCCCTAAGCGATGCTTTCTTGAGAAATGGATAAATAAGGGACTATTTGTAGTAAGGAATTACTGCCCTTGGATATATATTTATAACAATGTATCGTGTGTACCATATGGAGATCATATGCCAAAGTTACGTCCCCGAGGAGTTGATGTTCCAAGTAACCCCAGTGGGGCCCACAAGCTTTTGGTGCTTCATCTCCTAATGTTAGGTTAGCTTTCCATTATATCTTGATGATAAAAAGGCCTTTGAGCCTCATTGTAAAACAATTGAGAAGGCATTTCGCAGAGATAAGCTACCATTGTCTGAGCTAGTTTGTTTCTCTTCCACATGTATCTTGTTTTCAGAAGATGCTATTTATTAATTGAATTTCTATTTCATTGTATCTATTTTTTTTTATTTAAATCTATATTTCATTTTTTTCCTTCATAAATATGTATAAAAGACATTGTTACAAAACTTCGTATCATTATACAAGCAATCGATTAAGGTAATTACAAAATATTTTAATTTGTTGTCATTTTTAACATTACAACCATTTCACCAACAAGTACAAGAGCCCCAGAGCTTTCCCAAGAATAAGATATGGATGTGATATCATGTGTGACCTCAATTTGATGAAAGTAATATATGCCTAAATTGTGGATATGACTAAGGAGAGGAATAGGAAATGTGTGTTTACCCACAAAACCCCTAATGGGATCCAAACATATCTCCACCATAAAACCAATTCCAACCTGCGATTTCAAGTTCCCAAGCAACCATATTTTAAATTTCATCATATTGCGCCATATGTATGAAGCTGAGCATGGAGCCCGAGCCCCACACTTGATCCATGATATCAATGATTTGTTTCTCAAATAATTTTCCTTTATGATAATTTTCCAAATACCATCATCATTCAAAGCATGCCTGAAATTCTTCATCAACAGGGCTCAACCGATTTTTTCTATATTCTCAATACCACACCCCCCAAACTCACTCATAGCAAGGTTATTTAGACAGACAAGTTGGGTTTTTTTTTTTTTTTTTATAATTTTTTATATCACCTTTAGTTTTGGCCCATAGGAACTTTATATGACATCATTTATCCTTCCGATGATATATTTCAGAAACATATAAAGTTGCGTCCAGTACATTGCTATGCTTTGTGATACTGCTTGTACCAGAACCAATCTACCACTAATAGTTAACCATTTATGGGACCATGAACGTAACCTTTATTTGAATTTAATAGTAATCCAACTCCAATCTTTAATACCATAATTATTTGGTTTTAGAAAGAAACCAAGATACTTAAAACCTTGATCCAAAGATGCCCTTTCCACCACAAAAATATTTTCAATCTCCAAAACATCTACTGCTTCTGGTGACAAAGCAATCAGCATGGATTTTGTTTTACTCATGTAGAGACTTGTAGCATCACTAAAATAGATAATAATTTGGTGCATAGAAAACCATTCAATAACATAAATTATCCTGAAGTGGACAATATCATCCACAAAGATTAGATGGGAGATAGAAATGTTCTTTGTAATCCTCGCGTTCGAGAAAGACCCACACAATTTTTCCAAAAATATCATTATGCTCAAGCCATTCATAACCAGCAAGAATAAAAGTGGAGAAAGTGAAAAACAATGTCTTAACCCCCTAGAGGCCGTAAAAAAGCATGAATACATTCCATTGATAAGAACAATGAAATTAAAAAATGAGATGCATGTCATTATCCAATCAACGTTCCTCACAAAAGGCCAATCATGCACAAAATAAACCAACCAATACAATCATAAGCCTTAACCAAATAAAATTTCATCATATAATCATCCTTGTTTTTAACCTAGATGGAATTGAAACATTCCTGTGAAATGGAAACCAGATTATGTATCTGCCAATTTTTTAAGAACCTGAATTGCTTGAGCTTGATGATAAATCATCTTTCAATCAATTAGAAATGATCTTCAAAATCAAGTTGTAAATAAAGTTATAAAGAGAAATGGGCCTAAAATACATGAAAGAAGAAGCATGCGGGGATTTAGATATCAAAGCAATAAAGGTATAATTTACTGCACCATAAATGTTACAGGATATCTTTGATTCTTGATCTAAATAAAGAAAATCCTGCCCCATGATATCCATGAAATGAAGGAAAATTTCGACCAACTAGCTGTTTGGACCAGGACTTTTGTCCTTGGCAAAAGACTTCAGGACAACCACCAGTTCCTCAATTTTGATCAGCCCTCCAATATGTTCATTTTCTACCGCGTTGAGAATTTGAGAATATGTATGAATGACCTTCAACTGATTTTGAATATCCACCCCAACCCTACCTTAATAAAGATTTAAAAAAAATCGAACAAACTCTTTATGATGTTCCTTTTGTGAATAAATTCTACATCGATTAACATCCTTCAATTTGAGTGTACTATTTTCCTCCTTCGTGTTGTAGTTGCTACAACCACCCTCTAAAATTTTTCCCATCCTTAGATTTTGGAGCCTCCTTTTTGTCCATCGGAGCTCATCATTTAGTGTAGTCAAGTATTCATGTTATCTTAAAGACTTATCTTTCCATGCAGTGCTTGTGATGTCTTGTTTTGATCCCAACCAGAACCTTTGTTAGGATATTCCGACACATAGGAATAGTTAAGTATAACTTGGTCTAGTATAGAGTTAGGTAAAGTGTGTTTCTTTACTATGTACATTTGTAACTTACAATTCGACGATCACGATATGTACTGATCCGACGATTCATTCTCTCCTCGGTATTACCGACACTTGATCCGTGGCTTAACACTCGATTGGTCCATGAATTCTATTTAAAGCGCATGGAGGGTCATTTGTAGGTTAACCGTTCACGAGAGAATCTTATGTAAATTTTCATTCTTTTATTAATAAATTGCCTGAAGTGGCCGCGTTGGCTCAGGCCATGGACTGTTTCCCTCTTTGAGGGTTTTAACCACGTCAAAATACTCGTGTATTGATCTATGATCTGTTTGTGAGCAGTGTCCTTTGGTGTTCTGTCTGAGGAACTTACCCTATAAATTCCTACATGGTATCAGAGCTATTTGAGGGCCTCGTCTGTTGGTGATTCAAATCTGAAGCCGGTACAATTGCATCCGACTGCCATCTCCTAGATCTGTTGTTTCTGGCTGCTTTAGGGCCAAGAGTACTACTCTTTTATTTTAAGAGCATCTGCTCCAGTGAGGAACCCCTTTCGTTTCACGCGAAAAGGTTTCCGGTAGCCCTAACTGCGTCATTTTTAAGATTTGGAGGTATACAGTATTTATTTGCAGTTTAGTCATTTTTCTCTCTGTTTATTTCGGTTTCGGTTTATTTAGCTCTTTTTTATTACTAGATCTATACCTTTCATTTCTGTGTATGCTCTTTGCCCTGCAACTCTGTGCGATCTGGGCAAATCAGAAGCAGAAAGGAAGGATTTTTCTCATGCGTATGCTCTTTTTCCTTGCGCCTTAGTGTGATCTCGGAAAATCAGAAACATTGAGGAAAATATTTAGTTTCCGGGTAAAGCTAACTTTAAGACATAAGGCTTGTTTTCTTTGTATGTCCATGTTGGGTTTTGTGTTTTTGTTTTGTAGGAAGAAAAAGAGCTTTCTCAAGCAAACACGCAATCCAAAAGAAAACAAAGCCCCCCCCCCTCTCTCTCTCAAACGTTTTGTATAGCTCACTTGGTTCAAAGCAAATTATGAGAGTAGAGGTCTTGGCTTAAAATCTCCTTTTTTAAGGGGCGCTTTTTTTCATTTCTGCACATTCCCGCACTTTGTCGGCGCCTTCATCACGTTTTTTCAAAAAGCCATAACTTCTTCATCCGGAAGCCGTTTTCAGAGCCGTTTTTTTTTAACCAGCCTAATTTTTCGAGATCTTTACATTGGAACACTTAGTTTTAGCATATATAGCTTCAGTTTCTGTTAAAATGGAAATTCCATGCCAAGTCATTCTTGACAGCACCTACTACTTCCAATGGTGGTCCTACATTGTGGATTTACTTAGAAGTAAAGGTCTTTAACGAATAGCCTCAGGCCAAGAAACCAAGCCGAAAGATGAAGAGAAAGCAGCCAAATGGGAAAATAGGCAAGATCAAGCAAATGGGTTGATAGGGATGTCTATCTCTCTCGATCTTAGATTCCATATTGCTGAACTTGATACTCCCGATGAGGCAATGAAGCAGATTACTAAAGTTTTTGGAATAAAAAATGAACTTAGAGCCCATCAACTTGAAAATGAGTTGCTTACATTCGACCCCAATAATTTTTCTTGCATTGAAGATTTATTGTCCAAGTTCAAGACCATTAGACTTCTCTTAGAAGGTGTTAAGGTTAAGAAAGAAGATAGTGCCCTTATCTATTGCATTCTTACCAAGTTGGGACCAGCCTACTCTGTGTTTGTTTCCACTTTCCATTCTACAAGAGAAGCCTTCATTTCTCAAGGACATGACTACAAGCCCCCTTCCTTTGATGCTTTTTGTGATTCTTTAATAAGAGAACAATAAAAAATCTTACACCTTGGTCTTCTTAATCTTGGAAAATCTTCTAAGAAAGCGTTAACGCCCAACAATAACCAAACTCAAAGAATACTAAGAAGTCGTATCCTAAAAAGAATGGTCGTAAACCAAACAAGGGTCCTAAGCAATTTCAACCTCAAAATGAAAAATCATTTCACCAGAATGATAAGGCAAATTAAAAAAATGGGAAGAAGATTGATACGATTGCAACTTTTGTAATCGAGATGGCCACTTAGAATCTAAATGCTTTAAGAAGATGGAAGCCTTGGAAGTAGCAATGAAGAAGCATAAAATACATTTGGAGCACTCTTCAAATTCATCTTCAGGAATGGCACTTTCTGCATGTGGTTGTCAAGCATCTCGGTCTGGCTATGCACTAAATGTATCTTCTTCCTCTCGTTCTCATGAGTGGCTCATTGATTCTGGAGCTTCTTATCACATGGAAAAAAATAAAGCCATGTTTTCTTCTTTAAATGATTGTAGCACCAAAAATATATATGTTGGTGATGATAGATCTCTTAATGTTATAGGGACTGGAACTGTTCATATAAACAATGGTCAATTTAATGATGTATTATGTGTTCCAACCTTATCCTACAACCTTATATTTTTATATCAAATAACTCATTCAGGTGAAGGTAAAATCGTTGAATTTTCACCTCACGATGTTGTAATTAAGGACCTAAAGGATCCTAGACAGATTTTAGCTACTGGCATTGCTGATGATTCTACAAGGTTGTATAAGTTTCAAAACTTTGGGTCATCAAATCTTCCCTCAGTATTTGTTGCTCATAATGATGAAGTGAGCAAACTTTGGCATGAGCGATTTGGTCACTTAAACTATCGCTCCCTTCAGAATCTATGTAAAGAAAATATGGTGACAGGTCTTCCTATGGTATCTGGCAGAGATGGTGTTTGTTCCGGATGTGTACTCGGAAAACATCATTGGGACAGTTTTGAAAAACATGCCTTTTGGCATGCCTCAGCCCCTTTATAGCTTGTGCATAGTGATTTATGTGGTCCACTTCCAACTGTTTCCTTCTCTGGCTACAAGTATTTCTTAACATTCATTGATGATTTCTCGAGACGCACTTGGGTATACTTCTTAAAACTCAAGAGTGAAGTATTTAAAAAATTCTTGGCCTTTAACAAAGGCAACATACTGTTCCATATACTCCACAACAAAATGGTGTAGCTGAAAGGAAGAATCGCACCTTAAAGGAAATGGCTAATTGTATGCTTCAATCTAAAGGACTTAGTCTTAATTATTGGGCAGAAGAAATTAACTGTGCAAATTACATAATAAATCGCACTCCTACTAACTTTTTAAACAATATCACTCCTGAAGAAGCATGGAGCTCAATTAAACCAGATGTAAGTCACTTTCGTGTTTTTGGAAGTGAAGCATGGGCCCATATTCCAGATGAGAAACATAAAGCTTTAGAACCTAAGAGTGAAAAATGTACTTTGTTGGATATTCTGAAGATGTCAAAGGATATAGACTTATTCCTTTTAAGTCCAAAAATGTTATCATTAGAAGAGATGTAAAGTTTGATGAAAATATATCGGCCTACGAGCCTAGTTCGGCGAATGTGCCACCTCTCTCTATCTCTTCTTCTTTTGAACCTATTTCTTCTTCAGATGATGAAAGCGAGGATGACAATCCTCCCCCACCTTCTCAGGATCCTCCTTCAGCTCCTCCACTTCCAAAATGGGTCCGTGCTACTCGAGATGCAGCAGGTGATCTTGCTGGTGATCCTACAGATCAGCGTCGTACATGTTCTCAGTTCGAAAGAGCCTCTTCTTTACTGGCTCAAGTCTCAGCGAATTATGATCCTGACACCTTTGCAGAAGCTTCAGGCCATCCAGATTGGGACGCAGCTATGAATGAAGAATATCGTTCATTATTGGCAAACGATACATGGGATCTTGTTCCTCTACCAAAGGGACGAAAACTTGTTAGATGCAAATGGGTTTACAGAACCAAGTATGGACCAGATGGGAAAGTTGATAAACATAAAGCTCGTCTTGTTGCTAAGGGTTTTTCACAAGTTGAAGGCATTGACTATACTGAAACCTTCTCCCCTGTTGCCAAAATGAACTCTGTCCGCCTTGTTCTTTCCCTTGCTGCCTCTTTCAAATGGGAAGTCCATCAGATGGATGTTAAATCTGCCTTCTTGCATGGGGATTTGCATGAAGAAATCTATATGGAACAACCTATTGGGTTTATACAAACAGACTCCAGTCTTGTATGTCGGCTTAAGAAATCCCTTTATGGTCTCAAGCAAGCTCCTTGGGCTTGGTATGCCAAAATGGATAGCTTTCTTTTAGAATCTGGATTTTCTAGGTGTCAATCTGACAATACTGTCTACACCAAGAAAGTGGGAAAGTCTCTTATCATTCTTGTTTTGTATGTTGATGATCTTATCCTCACTGGTAGTGATCCCAACCTTATCATCCATGTGAAGTCCAGCCTTGAAAAGAAGTTTGAAATGACAGACTTTGGACACATACATTATTTTCTCGGTCTTCAAGGCTTGCAATCCAAGGAAGGTATTTTCCTCTCCCAATCCAAGTATGCCTGTGATCTTCTACGCCATTTTCACATGGAAGATTGTAAGCCAACTCCTTCTCCCTTTCAGTCTGGAGTCAAACTTTCAGTCACTTGTACTTCCCCTGAAGTTGATGCTACCTTATACCATCAACTTGTAGGAAAAATTTTGTATCTAACCCATACTTGTCTTGACCTTTCGTTTGCTGTTGGACTTGTTGCTCGGTTTATGCAAAAGCTGCGTGAAAGTCATTGGAAAGCAACTAAAAGAATACTTTGTTATGTTCGAGGTACAGTTCAGTTTGGAATTCATTACAGTGCCAAAGTATCTCCTCTATTGGTTGGTTTCACTAATTCCGATTGTGCTGGTGACCCTGATGATCGGAAGTCTACTGCGGGTTATGTGTTCACTCTTGGTTCGGGACCTATTACATGGGCTTGCAAGAAACAAGGTGCCATTTCTCTTTCTTCAGCAAAAGCAGAGTATCGTGGTGCCGTAGAAGCTAGTAAGGAAGCCTTGTGGCTTTGTCAAATCCTATCAGAGTTTGGCTTTCAGCAGCAGCATCTGACTACACTTTGGTG
>APFE030423026.1:135809-176015 GCA_000404065.3 Pinus taeda | reverse complement strand
TACCCACTTCTATTATATCTGATCGAGACACCCAATTTGTGGGGAAGTTTTGGTCAAGTCTGTGGGAACTAATGGACACCAAATTAAAGAAAAGCACAACTTTTCATCCACAAACAGATGGCCAGATAGAAGTAGTTAACAAGACAGTGATTCTGTTAGTGAAAGGATATTGCAGCAAACATCCTAAGCTTTGGGATGAGCATTTGTGTTATGTGCAACATGCTTACAATAGAGCCAAACACTCTTCTACAGAGAGATCTCCTTTTGAGACCTACTTTGGTTTCATACCAAGGTCTCCCTTGGATTTTGTCTTTGGTAAAGTTACCATGGTTGATGGACACAATGATGTGGACAAGGCAACTAGGTTCATTGAATAGATCCAGGAGATCCATCAGGCAGTACAGGAACAACTGGAAAAGAGCTAGGCTAAGTACAAGGCTAGGCATGATAAGCATCATATGGAGCATAGTTTTCAAGTTGGAGACCAAGTCTAGCTGTATATCAGCAAGGATAGAATGCAAGGTGAAGGTAAAAAGTAAAAACCTATTAGGTATGGACCCTTCAAGATACTTGAGAGGATTGCTGAGAATGCTTTTCACCTTGATTTGCCAGCTTACATGCACATCTACTCAGTTGTGAATGCAGATTGTTTGAGGTTATTTGAACCTTCAATAATTGAGGACCCTGAAGAGTAGAGTCAATTACCTTCTGTTGATGACCTGCTACCTGAATACCTAAATGAGTTGCAAGAAGACACAGTGCTGGACAAGAAGGTAAGGAAGACACATAGTGGACATGTAGAATACCTCAGAATTGGGCTTAGAGGTTCGAAGCCGAGTAGTGCAAAGTGGGTTGAGATTGGACAAGTGAGATAGCAGTTTCCTCACTTAGTCGATGCTTGAAGAAAACCAACTTTTGGTGGTCCAAAAGATTTTCAGTTGGGAGGCCATGATCCGAATCGGATCCATAAACAACTGTCATAGAACCATGACTAAAACAGGTCAAACAAATCCTTGAAGAATCCAAACCATAGTCGAAAACACCCTGAACCAGTGGCCATGGCAGCCGGCGTGGAACGACAAGGACCTCGGTTAAAGTGTGCTGACCGAGGCCCATGGAGACTGCGCAAGAGGTCAAAATAGCCACTGGGACCCCAGATCAGGAAAAGGACCTGGGTTTCGATGATGCGCATCACTGGACAAACAGGGCCAAAATGGTAGAGCTTAAGCGCTTGGTCACGTTGGGAGCTAGGGGACCACTGGCGGAAAACGGTAAAAAGCACCAACATATGACAGTGGGACCCACGGCCTGGAAACCGACAGTTTGATCTGGACGCCCTTGAATGGTAAGTGGTTTTGGAGAAATCGGAGCGATCACAATCGACGATCAACGCGTGGTAGTGGAGGAGAGAGAAAAATTGATGCGATCGCGTGTTATCGGTCAAGGAAGTCAACCGTACTCGACGTGCGAATGACGTTGGATTTGGAGGACCCCAGATCAGACGGCTGAGATTGTGCCTGGTAGACAGAGCGAAATTGACAAGGGATTAAGCCACGACTTAAGAGGATTTGGAATCCATTGACCGCCACGGTGGAGAAAGCAAAAAATCAACAAACGAGCTGGCACAGTTCCGATGGAGACATGTGGCTACTTCCTGAGCATTATGCTGACACTGAACAGGGAATTCCAAGCACACAAGCGACAGGTGAATCAACGCAGGAAGGAGAGGAAACGAACAGACACGGAGGTCGAATGGCTAAAGCCATGAGCAGAGACAGTGAACGGGGATCAGAGAGAGAGAGATTCAGATCGAAGAGTCCAAACGACCAAGAGAGACAGTGAACTGTGAACCCTGAGAGGAGGACTGAGCACAGAGAGCAGTAAAGCCAAGCAGAGGAGACAGAGGGCTGAGCTGGCCACAGGCAACATCGAGCACCAAAGAGCTTGAAGAATCAAGCCTTCCCATAGGGGAATCTGTCTGGATTGAGCATCACAGTTGGCTCTTTCCACTGTAGACCGAGAGTCGCAGAGCTAGTAGGAAGAATAAGAGTCTGTGTACTCCAAGTGGCTTGGGGAATCCAAGAACCACCCTACCAAGCAAAATCTACTTCAGGAGAACTCACATTGAGTCCCTGCATTTGTAATTCTCTGCTTAAAGACATAATAAAACAAGGCCACAACTGAAGCTGGACCGGAGACGTAGCCCTGGAGAATAGGGTGAACTCCTTATTAAAACTTGTTTGTGTCTTTGTGTTGCTTACTGTATTTCTTTGCTGTCTTTCCATGTAAAATGTTTGTGTATTGGCAATCTGATTGATCCTTTGTTTCAATTACACAGAACACACACCAACACATGAGTTTGTAATACCTTTGTTTAATAAATCTTCAACTGAGGTCACTCATAGGGTGATTATCAGATTAGGTAGATATTTAAGGAAATGATAGTCAGGGCGTAATCTAGATGGGGCTCATATCCCAAATAGTGTGAGGTCTAATTAGGATTGAATATTGGGGAGACCCCTTGAATGTTGGTAGGTCCAACATTGTCAATAGGTGGAGCTCATCCTACTTCCACCTTCTTTGCAAGTAAGATCTTAGGTTATAGAAAATGATACAAATAGAATATAGATACGAGTGGTTTTACAAATCCAAGAGCATCATGAACAAGCTAGAAAAACAAGGGAGAAACTATTGTTTTCTAGAGAAAAGAAAACACACATACACATATATATATATTAAGGAACATTGTTTTTGAATTCATTAGTAGTATTGGGCCAAGTGCATGAGGTGATTATTTTCCATGGAATTACCTATTTTTATAGCAATTTCATAATAGGCTTTAATGGAATTTGCATGCAATGAAAAAGTGCATGAAGGCACACAACTTTTCCTCGAACAAGTGTGTGGATATAAGGTTTTAATGATTTTATGTGACTTTTACACGAAACTCCATGGGTTCTTGTTGAGGTTTTTGATTACACCAAATCTTATAGGCATTAGTAAAATGTGGATATAAGGTTTTAACGATTTTATGTGACTTTTACACGAAACTCCATGGGTTCTTGTTGAGGTTTTTGATTACACCAAATCTTATAGGCATTAGTAAAATTCCAAACCATTAGTCCTGGTCTAGATCCCAAAGTGGTAGGTAGTCCATGTGATCGACTCCCGATGAGGTGTGTGTGAAAATCCAACACCCCCCCTCAAACACAAATCAGGGAATCGAACTTGGGCCAATGATATGATACCATGTTGTGGTTTTTTGTTATAACAAATCCAACAAGGAATTAGTAAACTTCCAAGCCATTATTGGATCTCAAAGTGGCAATTAGTCCACATGATTGATTCCTAGTGAGGTGTGTGTTAAATTCTAATATTTTTTAGGCTAAGTTGGGCTTAGGCTTAATTGTGGAAAGAGGTGGTGGGAGATATGATAGATATGGATCCTCATATGTGGAGCATGCACTATAGTAAGGTCAATGTCTTCAACATCAAATCCATCCAAGCATCATTTTAGAACAGATATCAACAACCAACACAAAGTAGAGGGGAGCATAATTTGTAGGCTAAGAAGAAGGGATAAGATAAAATCAAGTAAGTACAATGTCCATGTTCCACATTTTAAGACTATGAGATAACAAAATATTTTGTAAAGTGTATATTTTACTTGCATTCTCTATCATTTTTTCTAGCAATTGAATATTTTTAATAATATTTTATTGAAATTGAGGATTCAATATATATTCACACATGGAACTATGTTTATATCTTTTTTTTTGGGTCATAATTACAACCATGTTGTGGAGGATTGCTTTGGGACCTTCATATGCCATGTCCCGAGAATAAATTCTATTAGCGACCCTCTTCCAAACACATATATGAATGAATCTATATTGTACAAATAACCATAAACTAAAAAAATAAAAAATTATGATGTAAAAATATAGTGAAATAATTTGATGTTACCTAGAGGTTATTGATTAGTACCTGAATTATGTATCGAATTGTTGTGTGCTTGTTTGTGCACTAGTACATACCAGACACACAAATCAATTTCTTTTTTTGCAGGGAACGACGTAGTTGAGGAGGATATTGAAAGGGATTTTTCAACCCCTAAAAATTTGGTGGTACTGAGGGGAATGGTAAATATAAAAAAGCTAGTGCTACTTAGGGGAACGGTTGCCTTTAGCAAGTAAAAATTATATTAAGATGATATAGTTCCTATGTGCTCACCGGCATTACTAGGCATTAAGCTATAAAATGATAAAAGACAAGATGTCACAAAATTTGAAAGGGGATGGAAAATAATGCTGGGATATAAATAAATTTAAGAATAAGAATTAATGTTAGTAAACCTTAGCATTAATCCATCTCACCTGAAGTAGTTGATATATTTGGTAAGTTTTAAACAGAAGAGTTATACCTAGACCAAATAAGGTCTCAAACATTATTGATATATTGCTATAGATGGCTTCATTTCATATTCTGGGGGTCTACTGGCAACAAGTTGTAATGAACGTCTGTATTGCGTCCAAGAGATCGTGCGCCTGCTGTTGCTGTGAGGCGACATTCTCGTGTAGATGAAAACAATGTCCCACATTCTTCGATACCAATACCTCCACGCTCTTCCCCGCAATCTTCATGGCCTCGCAATACTCAAACTGCGTGTCACGTAACAGATCGTGCTCAGCTATCGTGACCAGAAATGGAGGAAGATTCAGCTGTTGCAGATTTGGAGCAAACGGTCCCATTGGATTGGCGATGCGATGGTCTTTAGTGCTGCCCTTTGGCAATGCAAGACTGTAAAATTTGTCCACCGCTTCGGCACTGAGCAGAGCTACGTCTGGAGGAGTTTCCATCTCTGATCTGCTCCTCTGCTCCCTCACAAATCCCGGATTTATCATGATACCGCCGCAGAGCGCGAGTGGATTTAATCGTTGCATAGCTGCTGTACGAATGGCTACCTCGTGCACTAGGTTCCCTCCTGCACTTTCTCCCACCAAAATACAGCGCGCGAAATCTCCATAGCGACTCAGCCACGGATCTTCACAGTCCCCGCGCGCCAGACGGTGAAGCCATTCAACAGATTCCATGGCGTCCTCGCATGCTGCAGGAAGATGGTATTCGGGAGCCAGCCTGTAATTTACTGAGACGCACAACACACTGCACTGCTTGACAAGCCGAGAAAGAAATACGTTAAAACATCTCTGATCAGCATTTCCTATACAAAACCCTCCACCATGGAAATGAAGCAGAACGGGATATTTCTCCACTTGGCTCATATTTAGCGAAGTTTCAGGCAAATAAAGACGAGCCCAAATGGCCGTATGAGGATTGATCTCCACATCTCTGGTTGCGACTCCATGCACAAATGCCTGAGAAGCAGCGACTGGTGGATTCCGAATGCTTAACGGACGCTCGATTGAACCGTCGCTGTAAATTCGAATTACACCAGGAATTTCATCAATGATACAGTGCTTACTCATTTTTATGTATATGAAGACGACAGTCCGGCCAATTCTCAACGACCCTCACGGATTCTGTTCGTTGAATGAATTGGTTCTTCCCTTCTAGTATATATAAAATAAGTGATCATATTATATCGGCCTTCTATTTCAGGAAAATCCCTATATATCTTCCCACTGCTGCTGCTATTTCAGAAAAATCCCCATAATATCTTCCCGCTGCTGCTGCTATTTCAGAAAAAACCCCATAATATCTTCCCACTGCTGCTCCCATTTATGAAAATCCCCATAATATCTTCCGGCTGCTACCATGTATCTTGAGAAATCTCCACAATATCGGCTCGCCGTCGCAGATTATTTTGGACACGGCTCCTCGAGGTTGCATTACTTACTGCTTTATGGATTTTGGTTTTTAATTTTCTATACAACGGCATAAACATGTTGTCATCACATCTTTCAAAATCCAATATCCAATACTTTCCCATATATATTTTTGTGCGAGGGAACTTTTTTATTTAAAGGATGATGATTATAATTATTGTTTACTAAAACTTAAATTAGTTAGTGAAGTTAGAAAATCAGAGATTTTTAAAGTTTTTTAAACTAGTTAGAGTATTAGTTATTAATATATTTAAGATCGTTAGTAGGATAAATATTTTCAAATTTAAATTTATTATCCATATAAATTAGGTATAATTTGGACAGGTAAAGAATGATTTTATTTCTAACTTTTTTATTGTTATAATGATAGTTTATTTTTATTTTTATTTTGGCAATGCTTATTTTCTTTTTCATACACTAACTCATATAAAGATATAATTTAGTTTTCATGATTTAAGGTGATCACTTCCTTTATCTTAATTTGTTTTTTTTTTCCTTTGCTTATTACTCTACAATTTCTAGTTATATTTTAATGTAATAATATTTTTTTTATAGTATTTTTATTTTTCAAAATATCCCCTTTATCATTTAATAGTCTAATCAAGATTGAGCATCCTTTAAATATTGGGGCCATACTTATCTCATTGGGCACTCTTGCCCAATCTATAAATGATCTCCTTTATCATTTAACATTCTAATCAAGATTGAGCATCCTTTAAACATTGGGGCCATCCTTATCTCATTGGGCACTCTTAAGCAATCTATAATTCAGCACAAGTTGGTGGTTTTGGCTTAAGTTAGAAGCAATTTTAGAAAAAGATCTTCTATGTTGTTTAGCCTCTTCTTCTACATAGTCATATACATGCTTTCAATGGGGGAAAGCTTTGCTTTAATGAGGAAGACAGGATAAACTGTATTTTAATATTGAGAGTGTATGTAATAAATTGTTTTTTGGATTTGGTTTTATCTTCCATCACAACTGTATAGAAATATGACGTGTGAGCATGTTAATTATTACGGTTTTTTTATTTAAGTGAAATTATATTTTTTATTTAAATGATATGATATTTAAATGAAAAAGATAAAGAAGTTTCACAAACTTATAGTTGCAAGTGTAAAAATCATTCATAATGTTAGATTCCTTGGTTTTAAAGCCCCGCTAAAACAATTTAGCTACATTAAAGATTTTATAAAGCTTGATGTGTACCCACAAGTTGTGTGGATTAATGAAAATACCTTGGTCTTGCTAAATTCTTTCAGAACTAATATAAAAGGATGAAAATAATTTATATATATATATAATTATATATATATATATATATATATATATATATATATATATATATCTCAATAATATTAGCGTGGCCATATAAATTAAATGGTTGGTAAATGTTGAAAGGCTTCAATTTATGAAAAGAATGATACAACTAGCATTGCTAAAATTAAAAAAATCATAAAATGTAACTAAATTATAATTTCCCCCAATGGGGGTGTTCACATGGATTTAATGGGGCCCTCAGAGGTTGTTCCCACCACCCCATGGTTCATATGAAGCATTAAATGGGGGTAGGACATGACCTTCTTTCACAAGCATGAACATGGAACCTAAAAATTGGTGGGGTTCTTCTAGTAATTGGGTTGGATGGTTGGGATAACAACTTGTATTAAATGGAGAGGAGTTGAGAGAAGGTCCTCAACCTCATGGATTTGCTTCTTGGAAAATTTTGAATGGGCTGGTCCCACTATGCAGTGGCTAATTGTTTGGATTTGAAAGTCTAAGAGGTGAGTATGCATGCTTGCGTAAGTTTAGATTGAATATTTTGGGTTTCTTGAACATTTGGTCACATGTTTGGCCTCTCGAGGATTGCTCTCCATAAGGGTCATTGGGGTGCTTAGTCTTTTATGCGGAGAAAATTTTCAAGTTCTATATCTATTAGTCTTGGTCTATTTCTTTTTATGGTTATTTGTGTCTAAGCTCAGAGTATGAGGGTATGAATCTTTGTGTCTTTCCAAGATTGGCTAGTAGCATTAATTTAAGCTTTGGTGTCAATTACTTCTTGGATTTTGGTCTGTGCTCCTTACTCAAGGCATAATATATGGAATCTGAATCTAGGTTGAAGTGAATTACAATGTACTTGTATTGTTTTTCCATGGCACTAGAGAATCTAGGTTAGGGTCTTAGAATATCTAACACAACCAAATCAAATGACACAAAAAACTACCTTGCACAACAAAAAAAATATAACAATAAATCAAATAGTGCACAAATATACAACCTTTTACAATTTTTAGCAACCCAACTTCATTATATTGTCAGTCTATAATACAACAATCTAGGGCTCCCACATGAGGGATGATGGTCCTCATACCATCATTGATACAAGGAATACAACTAGGGTTTGGTGTCAACAACTTTGACTATCAATATTCCTTGAACAAGATAACATTTGACCTACTTTTTGATGTAGAGCTCCACATCCCTTCAAGTCCACGTGTCTTGAACACATTTATTGGTCCTTTTTCTCCCAATGTGTAGCAACACCAATATACTTATATCAATGATTCTACTCCTTTAGTTCATTGAACATGGCTCCAATCTATCCTTTAGCTGATCATTACTCCTTCAATGAATCCAACTCATAGGGTCTTCTTGTGAGTTGTTCACAACTTTGTTTGCGAACAACTCCTAGACTTCCCACTACCGCTTCTCAGATCTTAGGGACTTATTCCTTATATTTCCTTCCTGTGCTACTCTAATGAGGAAGATTTAGAGCATGGAGGGTTTCCCACTATTACTATCAAATGCCCTTCTCAGCCTATCAACTTAGGGCTTATTCACTAGCCCTCTTAGGTTTCCACTAATTCCTTCAAGGGACTAACCACTAGGCTTCTCTTTCTCTACCCTTCTAACAGTGCTTAAAGCCCTTCCTAAGTGATTGTACTTAGGGAATAGAAGGCATCTTCCTACATCCCTCCAATTTATTCTTTGATATCCCCAAAAAACTGTCGAATACTTGGACTTTTACCCACTAGCAACAACATCAACTCAAGAGGCCAATTAAACTTATTCTGCAATGTTTTGTTTCTCCTCTTAACCTCATTGCCTGTGCACTTGACTAAGGTGCTCGAACCTCTACTAGGGCTTACTGTACCTACTGTGACATTCCCTCAACTTGGCCTAAATCCTCCTCAAATGAATGCGGATAGGATCCTTCTATAAGTTCCATCTCTTCAATGTCTTCTAGAGCTCTTTCCTCACCATTGTTTCACTTTCAGCCTCACCAAAAGCTCTGCTACAAGATTTCACGCCTTCTCCAATGGTAATTGAGATAATTAACCTACAAACAAAGTTTTATCCCTTACAAATATACCAGGGAATTTCCCATATTTCTCCTCTACACCCTCGTGCTAATCTCTTTCAAAATCAACCCTAAAAACAGTCTTGAGAAGACAAAACAATTCTTCTCCTCTCCTTCACTTGGGTTCTTTCATCTATGTCCACTTCAGAGGTATATTCATTTGATATTGTGCTCTTAGGATGTTAAAATGAGGATCCTTCCCATCCCATACTTATACAAATCTCTTGTGGCAACGTGTAGCCCTTAAGGGTATGTTCTAAGTCTAGGCTGAATTTCCTTTTATGCCACAAGCCCACATATAAACACAAATAAATTAATTTCTCTCAAACCATAAATCCTCTCTTGTTGTTCTTGGCACCCCCCTCCTCCTTTAAGGATGCTCTACCATCTTGAGGGGTTAAAACATAAAATCTCTTCTTAGTTTTGGGCCCACTCCTTTGGATGAACACACCGAACCTTGGGTTCGCAGCCCACAAATCCCTTTTGCGGTGTCAATTTCTTCACAACCCTATACTGTAGGTTTTGGAGTACCTCCAAAGCTACCAACCTCAACACTTTATAGGGTTTGGTATGGTGTTCGGTTGGATAATCTCTAGTTAGCGGAATTTGGTGGGTGGTTTTGCTTCTGTGGGTTTCATAGTTCTTTGGTCTCGCCAATGTGTTTAGGTTTAATGGTCAATGGTGATAAATTTGTGGAAGAGTTTTTCATTCATTTTGTCTCAATTGTTGGGTTGTCTGTGGAATCTGGGTCAAATTTCTAGAGCTTTTGTGATGATTTATTTTGTTGGTTCCCTGGTCTTGTTGGTGTTGGGTCTCATCTATTCTGATTTTCTTTTGCAGTAGAGACAATCATAATAGTTGTTATAAGTTCACCCCCAATTCAGCTATGCCACAGAGGTAGAGGGGGTGGAGCAAGAAGGGAGGATGTGGGGTGGTTGAGTTTAGGAAGGGAAAAATGGTGCCAACATTTTTTTCACATGGTTCGATTTCCACATTTTCAATGTTGTTCTATCAGAAATGCATAGAGAAATTTGTAATCTCGAGACATTGGCAGGGGTAGAAATACAATCCCTTCTTTGTTTAGAGCTCATGGAGGATATGTCGGCTTGGGTTCCTAAACTTGAGCACATTAAGGGAAGGAAGAAAAAAAACCTAATCGCCACAGCTCTTCATTAGAAAATGATGACCTTGTTAGGCCTAGTCTCGAGGGATAAAAAAGGTGGAGAACCACAATATTTTTTCATCCCTAGAGGATTTCAAGAGAATTCTTAGGACTCAGTGGCTCCATTTGCATAGAATCAACACTCGTCTAGCTCATGTAGAAAGTCACATCACATGTGAATAAGATGGGGGGGCCCGAGGGGGGAGGCGCTGGGCTAATGGATCCTCTTTGTTATAAATCGAGGGCACCAACAAATATTTCTTCTTCTAATAATTATTAGAAAGCTCAGTGGGGGGAGGTGTAGTTTGATGGATCTTTTGGGAAGGTTCGAGGTTCGTAACGACGTGTGTTTGGCATCTCTTATGGCCTCCTCGTTGCATGGTAGTCTACAAGGCGATTCTAAGCCCAAATTACTCAACATGTGTCACTGCTTATGTTTCTCTTGATGTATGATCTATGGCCAATTGTGGCGCTTAAGCCTTGGTCATTTCTCTTGATGTGGTTATTTTGAGAATGGTCACAAAACTTGGATGTGGTTATATGTATTTTGGAAATTCTATCTGTGGTTTATAGATCAATGGCATCGATGGTTTTTAGAAAATATGATGGCGATTTTGTGCAGGTTGGTTAGGAATGCTCTAGGCCAATTCTGGCCTTAGATCTAATGTAGTCTAGGTTATGGATTCTTTGGTTTTAGTGGGATTCGACACTTTGTTGGTATAGTAGTATATAGTTTGCTCAGGAGTGATGTATCCTCCATGGTCACTCTGGTAATCTTTGCAAATCAATGTAATGTTGATTTTGATTAATATAAATGTCTAAGTTTACAAAAAAAAAACTAAATTATAAATCTATTTAAAATATTTATTACTATTATTATTATAAAAATAATTAATATATATAAACTAAAAATATATGTACATTAAAAAGAAACAATGTAACAAGATTCTTGACAATAGATATTCACCCCCACTTTATCATGAATATTCTTAATCTATAAATAAAATTTGTTACAATATCATGGCTTATCAACACCACATGCCCCAAAAATCATAACTCATTTCATATGGCACTTGTACATATGATATTTTTTTAACTAATCAATTTAATAAAAGTACCAAAAAGGCATAACTACATTGGAGATAAATGTCCACCATTTATTTGTGTACACTATTAAGAATATCCTGGTATATTTCTTGGAGGATAAATCCCTATCATTTTCCTAATATTTATTTTTATATTACTTTTATTTTTAAGCATAGTGAATCAATACTACCATCCACTTAATAATTATGGATAATTAAGTTAAAATTGTGGAAGCCCTTTTCCAAAATAGATAGCTATTGGTGTAATTATAAAAAATAAATAAATAAAAATTATAAATATAAGTTCAACATATAAAAATATAGAAAAAAATAAATAATTGGAAGTTTACTACCTATTTCATATTAAAATATATGCATAAATTCTTTATAACTCACTAAATTAATAAATATAAAGAAATTAGAAAAATATATGACAATAAAGTTAATTCATTAATTATTAAGAAAGTAAATATAAACATACACATAATAATATATTTATAACCAATGAGTTTATTTCAAAACATAAAAATAAATAGGATTCACATGTATATTGCCAAAATTGATATGAAATTATTAGAAAGTATTATGGAAGATGAGTGGAACAACACTAGTGATGAGTTCAAAATATTATGCACATGGAGATGGTCAAACATAAATAGTTGAATTTTTTTTAGAGGGTTATCTACAATATTATTTTTTAGACAAAAATATCAATGGATGAAGTGGATTCCTTCTGTGAAATTGTTGTGTAATAATACCTATCACACATCTGCTAAATTGACCCTATTTGAGGCCCTTTATGGATATCTAGTTCCTAACATCTCATACCTTTTGCAAGATCTATCCAAAGTGCGGGAAATAGCTAGATATGGAAAAGACTATATAAGATTTGAGGACTCTAAAGGAAAACATTTAATTGGTGCAAAACATGATAAAGAGACAAGAAAATCAACATTGAAGTGAAAGACTTTTGGGTGATTGGGTAATCTAAGACTACAACCTTATAAGGAATCAAGCAAAAGAAGAATAAAAAATTGTCTCCAAAATTTTATGGGCCATACAAGATTATTCATAGGATTTGACAAGTGGTGCATGAATGATGTTTTCCTTCTTCTCACATTCATAAGGTTTTCCATATATTTTTCCTATAACATATGTAGTGCCTTAATGCTCAATTAAGAATTTAGGGAATTTTGAGGTAAAAAATGAGCTTGAAAGAAAAAATGTACTAACATAATTAACTTTTAAAGAAATAATAGTATTCAAAATGATGATATCATCCCCAAGTGTAAATATTTCAGAGGGAAAGAAGAAATTGCTTGTTTTAATTGCCTTTATGGTTTATCTCCTTATATGTTCACACACAAGGGTAGATGTCCATTGGATGTGGAATTAAATTCCATAGCCAACACATATCGACTCTCCATACTTCTGGGTAGTCTCACATAGAAAAAAAGTTGGAAAGACATGAAAAAATGTGTTGAACATGCTTTTTCAAGTATTTCAAAATTTTATTTTATTTATTTATTTTTATTTATTATTTTTATTTTATTTAGTTATCATTTTATTTTATTTTTATTTTTTATTTTTTATTTATTTTTTATTTTTTATTTTTATTTTTTTATGTAGGTTTACTCAGATGTATAGAGAGTGGGTTGTTGTTGTGTTGTGTGTTTGTTTGTGTTTGTTTTTTTTTTTTGTTTTTTTTGTTTTTTTTTTGTTTTTCTTTTTTTTTTGCGTTAGTCCACTCAGAAGTATGCATAGTGGGTACTCATTGAATGTGGAAATTTAATTCTGCATCTAATGGAAATCTGCTCTTGACATTTGTATTAATGTGTATGGAGATAAGCCACAAATACATATAAAAAAACAAGTTTCATTTATTTTTATTTAAAAAATTGTAACTTATATTATATTATTTTAACTATTATTTTATTATTTTCTTTAGGAGAGCCATTTTAGACCTCAAAATTCCCCTAATGGATATGGGGTATCAATTTTTTTTATTCTTCGCAAGCTTAACAATTAGCACTGATACCACTTTGTAACACATCCAACCACCCTAATACTTCATTAGGGTTGTGGGGAATCACATTCTATATAAATAATTTTATCAAACAGTTCCTAGACACTTGCTAATCACCATCCATAAAACAACATTTTGTTGGGGAATTTCATGAAATAATTTATGTGCACTATTTATTTCACTCACACACCAATCAACCACAGAGTTTATCTAAGAAATTATGGATAACCAAAATATGAAATTTCTACCATAGGTACCTTGATATATTTTATTTGTCTCCTCCAAGCTTCATACTATATAACCTTTGAGAAATTAAGTTATGGCAAGAATTCCAAGTTGACCTATTTTGAGGTATGATTTTTGGAGCATTCAAGTGACTTGACTTCCTTAGGGAATATATTAAAAAATATGATGAACCAAGATCTAAAATCTCTACCAACCATTTTTTTGGGATTTCCCCTAAGTATGGTTCAACTTTTACCCACTGAACCCATCTAGAATAAAAGTTATATTGAAAATTCCAAACTAAACTTATTTTAGGAGCATTCAAGAAGCTCATCTTTTTTAGAGCATACCTATGAAAATATAGTGAATCAAGATATGAAATCCATATAATATTTTCCTCTATACTTACCTTAAGTATGCTTCAAATTTTAGCCTCTAAAAACAACCTAGAAGATACTCTATAGTGAAAATTTCAAATTGACCTGATTTTAGGAGCATTCATGAAGCTCGACTTTCGTAGAGCATAACTCCAAAAATATAGCAAATCAATATCTGAAAATTGAACCATATGATTCGTGAATTTCCCTTCACTATGTTCTTGTTGATCACTATGGTCTCGATGAAATTAAAATGGAGGGAATGTAATTACCCAAGATTATAATGCTTTTCTCATGCATAGCAATTCATTTAGATTCCATAGCCAAGTGAATTCAAATCCATTGTTCCAAACATTACTATCATACCCAACACAAAAATCATAAATAAAATAATATAAAATATCACTAATTCATTCATTCAATAAATATTGATAACACATAAATGAACATATATTTATTACAACCAGAAAATACTAGAATTGAAGTAGGGTGAGTCACGTTCCACCCCACGTTAGCTATAGATATGCTATAATTTTTTTCATAGTTGACCAACCTCATCCCAAATCTTGATGACTCGAGGGAAAGCTAAACTCAAGGATTTAACACATAGTCTGCATACCAGATTTAACGCAAAAAGTGAATGCCATTCATTAGAGAAATTTGGAGGTCTAGAATGGGCTTCCTAAGGAATATTATAAAAAAATAATGGAAATAATAAAATAATATTAGATTACACCGTCAAATTTTAGAGGGAAAAAAAACTACTTTTTCAACTCATATTTTCAACTTATCTCCCTATGGATTTACTCAAATTTCAAGCGGGAGCTCTCATTGTATGTGGAATTTAATTACTCTTCCAAGGAGTACCCATGTTGTATGCTTTTGATGGATTGTGCTACACAAAATTGTGACATGAACAAAGTGAGCAATTGAAAGTATGCAACATGAGTATGCCTTGGTTGAGGAATTAAAATTTGCATCCAATGAGTGCTTCCACTCAAAATTTGAGTAAAACTGTAGGGAGATAAGTTGAAAATAGGATTTGAAAAATTAATTTTTTATTTTTTTATTTTTTAATCTAATTACGTTTTTACCCCAAAAGTGGTGAATCACCCCCCATGGTTGAAATCATTATCTTGAATCCTATTGGTTCTTATAAAGTTAATTTTAGTTGTACATTTATGTTTTGAGGCCCATTTTTGACCTCAAAATTTCTCCAATCCTCCTTCATCGAGAGCAAAAACTCAGTCTCAGTCACATAAGTTTCATTCACAACTCTTAAGCAGTGACAAGTTTTGAACCTATTTATGTTCTTCCACCATTTATCTTTCTGAATTGAATTTATGAGTGAGAGAGTATGAGAGAAAATCTAAGGAGAAAATAAGAATTTAGAACCCCTTGATGGTTTATCCTTGTTATTTTTATAATCACACATTCATTGTTAATATTCCCAATATTTTTCTAGAAGCTTCTTAGGAATGTCGTCCATCACATGAAGGGAAAATAATATTTATTTGAGTAAGGCTAGGATTTCTCCCACGCGCCCTTGCATCTTTTCCTCCCCATTCAAGTTTCCCCCCTCTCCAATGCCTCATGATCTGTTAGCTACTCCTTTTGTTCAACTATAGAATTTTGATTAATAAAGTAGAACAATATATTGCATAATAAAGTATTATAAATGATATTAATATTGGTATCCCAACATTACAAGTATTTAATTACAGAACAATTTTTTGTTGAATCAAAAGTGGGTGTGTTGGGCATGGAATTCCCCCGAGGCATGTTTTGGGGCTTAAAGCCCATGTTTTGACTGAATGATATTGTAAAAGCCCCGTGAATTGCTGGCGCAAAAGTATGATAGAGTTGTAGGGTTGTCTATCCTAGTTGGTAATGTAATGTCAACCTACCCATGGTCTGTAGACTATGGGATTGTATAAATAGAGTGAGGCTCTAAGTGTAAAAGTAGCGAAGTAAGAGATAGCAAAAAAAAAGCAAAAAGCAAGAGTCTAAGTATGTCTTGGGTCATAAGGTAGGAGAAGGCTCTGCAGTTGAGTGTGCAGAGGCCTAGTTGTCTGCAGCTGAGCGCGTGGATCCCTGTAGCTGAGTGCATAAGGCAGAGTCGAGTCTGTAGCCGAGGAAGATAATAATAAAGAGAAGTTTTATCTTAATTCTGTGTATCTGTTCTTAGGTTATCATCTGTTTGATATAAATTGCAATTATACTGTTTATTTACTGCGCGCACTTGTATGAAGGATTTATATTGCTAAGTATAACTTAACGCTTACAAGTAGGCTAAGTTAATCAACTAACAATGGAATACTAGTAAGGACTTGACTAATAACAGTGTTCAGCCCCCAAGTAGGGTTGCGGGAAGGCAACTTTTCAGGCTATGAGGTACGAGTAAGTGCGCATAGCGACGTGTATGCAGGGTCAAACCGTGGACCACTTGAACTCATTAGACATCTCTAGGGTGCAGAAACTTGGTTTTAGCACCCTCCCATACTACTTGGGTTGATACCTTCAGTTTGCGCTCTTCGGACTATTGTCAAAAGGGCTAGTAGTACTAGGATTTGTTTGGCTAAATCACCTCTGAACCTAGGTTAGGCCCCAACAAGCCAACAAATGGTTTTGTTGCCAAGACTAGGATTTGCGTAAGAGATGTCTAATGTCGTATCACTGGAATCCGACAAAGAAATAAATTGAAGGGTGGCTGGACAGAAAGATTCACTAATTTGCAGCACAGGAAAACAAGAATCTGTGAGTATTGAATGAACATTGGTTAGAGCATTACTTATACACGGAAATCCATGAAATTTTCTTTGCATCCTTCCCCTTTGAGTTGTATGAGTGGATTGCAAGGCTAGCAGACAGTCGGGGAAGGTGTAGGTTTGACAAACCCATTATGTGGAATCGAGAGTTGGTGCGCAAACTAAAATCCTCAAAAGATAAGATCGCATGCATTGTGGACCATTGGCTCAATCGAATTATAGGAGGGTTTGTCACCTAGTTCGCAGTAGATACTTTAGTCAACTACAATGAGGTAGAATGATGCTTCCTCAAAGGACCGCAAGGTAAGTACATTAAATCTTTGAACACTTGGATTAAAATGCTACTGTGTGAAAAGTGAGTTATGCGAATAAATTGATGTTTGGGGCTACGTGAAGTGGGAGGATCTATAGAAACAAAGGTAGCGCAGAGATATAAAATAGCCCTTTGATTTCTCCTCAGTGAGAAAGCAAGGAAGAGCTCGCGAAAGTTTCACTAGGAAGTGCGATCAGTCTCATAAGGTAGTGGATTCCGTGCATACCACCTCCACCTACACCACCACCAGTTTCACCATCTTCACCCCCATATCTACCCACACCACCTCTGCCACCACCACAGTTCAATATGGTGAGTGCAATAAAGTTGTCGGTGTTCAAAGGGGTAGGGAACGAAGATCTGGACCAATTTTGGTCCGTGGTAAAAGTTGTATGGGAGTCACAAGGAGTCATAGATGACAACATAAAGAAGGAAAACTTGGTAAGCGTGTTGTAGGATCGTGCACTAATGTGGTACATTAAGCATTGTAATGACAATCCAAATGTAGGGATCGCAGATATCCAAGCTACGCTAAACAGGGAATTTAACAGGCTGAAATTGGAGACATGGTTGATTATCGAGTTTAAGGAAACCGTGATGCTTCCATGCGACACCCCTTAGGAGGTAGATCAGAGACTAAAGGGTATGATTCATGAAGCCAACATGACCTTGACAGGTGGGCAACACTGCGCATGGTTTGTAGCATCACTAAAACTACATCTAAGAATGGTGTTGTCACAGCAGAAGTTATCCACACATGCCAAAGCTTTGGAGATTGCAATGAGACTTCACGAGGCCCCAATACAAGATCCTAGCTTGGGAGTCCAACAAATCCATGCGCAACTGAAAAATTTGCTTGTGGAAATGCAGAGTTTGAAACAAGATAGGGCAACTCACCCAGAAGAATGTGAGGAGGTATGGTGCATAAAATGTAAGGGCCAGGGGCATGAGAAGGACCATTGTCTAGTCTTCATGAACTACCTAGTGGGAGGAGGGACAATGCCATTGAGACGAGAGGCACAAGCTGAGCGAAGCGCGGTGCTTGCATTATGGTGTGCCATTTGTTAGATAGGAGGGAAGGACGCTACAAATAACTACCACCTATTAAAAAGTGTACGTAGACGTCCCAACAATTGTTTTGTAATTTCTATAGGTCAGTAGGCCATGATGAGTGCACCTATAGAAGTTATGAACTGATGATGGATCAGAATCCTACCTACAGAGTCCAGACCAAAATGCGAGCCTTCAATCAAAATGTAGGGATGGAACACATTGGGTTTTAGGGACACGGACAAGGTCGAGGTGGAATCAGACTAGGAAGGGGTCACAAACAGTTGATTTGTTATAATTGTTGAGGCCCAGGGCATTATTCTCGCGATTTTAAAAATATGATGAGAGAATCATGTTTATATTATACCCAATTTGATCATGAGATGGAGGACTGCCCTACACTAATAGCAAGTTTGCACGATAAAGGAATGCTCTAGCCTCCCCCGACTTAGAACCTGCAAAGGATGAGGTCTGAGTCACGCGAAGAGGACCCAGATGTAAACATTGTGCTCTGAAGTGGTACCACGACAGGAGATGACAAGGGCAAGCAACCCGAAGAGAGTGCTTGGGTTCGCAAGGCTCCTATAAAGGAACCAAAGTTCGATTTGGATCACACGAAGGAGACATTCATGGAAGCTAAGAAGAGCTTCATGAAGGCCTTGACATCAGGTAGTAAAGACAAACTAGAACTAGAGATGGACCCATAAATGCTTACTACCTTTCTGGATACATGCATGAAGTTATTACGTGATAGCAAGGTGGTAAAGGGGTTGCAAGAACTCATCACTAGGTGTGCTAGGTCAGGAGAATCGTGCGTAGTCCAGAAGCTTGGGAAGCACACAATATGAACAAGAAGGGAGATGAGATTGACTACATAAATCGGGGAATATGAAATGGATCAAGTGATTCTGGATTTAGGATCGGACGCGAACGTACTACCAAAGTAGAAATGGGAGCACATGGGCATGCCCGCATTGCAATTGTCTCCTATTCAATTGTGAATGGTGAACCAGCAAAAGATCCTATCGATGGGAAGATTGTAGGGAATAATGGTAGATATTGAAGGTGCAAGTGCGTTTGCAGATTTTGAAGTGATAGAGATTGTCGATGACATCAATCACTATCTCACACTACTGGGAATAGATTGAGCCATTGATATGAATGGATTGATAAATATAAAGAAGTGCAAGATGATTTTTGAGAAAAAGTCACTACGTGTAGTGGTACCTTTAGACCCTCTGGAAGGATCACGCTACACAAAACTAGTGCACGATGACAACAACGATGACAGCCTAGACTGTATCTACAAGATAACCACTCGGGAACAAGACTGGGTGAATCCAACAACAAATGGACGGATTTTGTGGGAGCGCAAAAGCTCTTGCACATCAGATTTGGATAAGGAAATAGAATGATGGCAGAACCGGTTACATGAGGTAACCATGCTCAATTGCAACATGATGGTAAGATAACTGAGTTGCGTGACAACAGAGGTAAGGGATCTTCCTATATATGATGGGTTGATAGTAGTGGATGAATTCCTAAACAAATCTGAAAGCGAGGTGCTAGAGCAACAACGGTTCGATGCTCTGAAATGGGCACTGCACGCTATGCCCACAAGGTGGTGGGGTACATGCTAGCATCATTTTGAGGATTGGCGCAAATGCAGAAGGGTGATTCTTATATGATTTGGAAAGCCTCAGCTATAGAGGGAAGTGAGGTATGATGGATGAAATAGCCTCCGTGCCCCCCTCTTGATATGTGTACAGGCATCTGGTAGGCATCCTGCACAAACGCACACTGTCCTCACGATCGGAACTGGGAACAACAAGCAAGAGCGTGAAAGATGAGGGCATGAATGATGAAGTATGACAAGACCAAGTGCACCAAAGATTATACACGGGGAAGCCTTTAAGAAGGTGTGTGAAGTGATGAACATGGTCCACCATGTGAAATGCACTGATTGGGACCTACGCATACAAGTGGTTTTATGGGTTTATAGGACCATGTGCAAAAACCCTGGCTGCACGAGCACTTCTGAAGCTGAAGTACGAAGTAGGGGCGGTAATCCCTATGGAGCATGTGAAGCCTAGTCCACGCATAGGAACACCCATACATACGATGGTTCATGAAGCCCAAAACGAAGGAATCACACAACCTCAAGAAACAAAACACATTAGGCTTGAGGAAGAAACCCGACGGGGAAACTTTAGACTTCAAAAACTTGAAAGAGAAAGGGTACGATTAAGGAAGAAAAGCGTGATGATGGACGTGGAGGTCAAAAAACCTAGGATGGTAAGGCAAGGTGCATACAATCATACTGACAAGTTTGAGCACTATCGCTGTGAATTGGTTAGTCTGCTGCCTTGGCTTGGACCACATTTTGCTAAACGTAGTGACCAGGGTAGTGCGTTGCAAGTAGTAAAGTGCGCAAGGCCGACCACAACAATGGAAGGTGGGGATTCTCCATGAACCATGATGGAGGACGGGATGAAGCTCTACATGGGTGGTGCAACCACCTAAATAGTTGTGGGAAGGATAGTCTTAGTGCTCCAAGAAGTTGAAAGGAAGTGCGAGACTATAAACTATTTGTCCTGGGAGCTATGCAATATTGGAGATGTGCACAGAAGTAGAGCATCACAGGGTTTGCATCTGCGCATAGAGGGCTACACTGCTATGCATATTGGCCAAAAGGTGACCATTGAGGTCACTATTCATAATGGGATGTGCAACTTGAGGCCAAATGGAGTGGGGGACAGACATTTAAGATGTGATTTATGGGCAAGATTTGGGAAAATGTGCCACAAAGAAAGAATTAATGGACTAGAATTGGTGGAATAGGTAGAATTCAAATTCAAAAGGCGCTATAAAACACAAAGGAATGGCCAGCAAACAACACTTGGTCATTTGAGAATTGAGTGATTGAGAAAAACACTGAGCATTGAGAGCCAAGTGATAATTGAGCCCCTGAGTTTGATAGTGACAGAATACAGCCTAGATATGATGAAAACAACTAAGGATGTTTTAGGAATTGAAGATGTAACTGACGGCGAGGCCGCACAGACCCCACTAGTGGAGGATGTTCTAGAAGGCACCGGGGTTGTGGTAGAAATCCCCAAATCACTGCAAACGCTAAGGCCCAAGAAAGATAAACAAGTAATGACCCCCGTACGTGTGTCCTCAAGGAACCCGCTACACAGCAAGCTATCAATGGCTAAAAAATGGAAAGTTGTCACGATCGACACAGATGAGGAAGAAGAAGATTTGCAGGCCCTGACCATCACAATAGAAGAAGATGAAGGTATGGAGGAGGATATTCAACCTACACACTTTGCAATGAAAATTCCCACATATGTCCCTTTGCGGAAAGGGAAGACCAAAGTGTTGAAGGACTTAGATGAAAGCAAGAGTTCACTCCAGACCCCGCTCCTCCCAGACAGCATAGTGTTTGAAGACACGCACCTGGGCCATGTACCAACCTTGAAGTTTGAAGATTGGGACCTCGTTGACCATGAGAAGTACCCTCACCTAGAGACCAAGGACCTCATGAAGCATAACACTGAGGGGGTGGTGACAATGTTAGATTTGCGGAAGTGGCTGCGCGGTGTGGAAAATACTGGGTTGCTACACTTATTATGGGTACCACATTTCCACCACAAACCCATCACCATTTTCATCGTCAGGAAGCTGCTCTTCTTGGTGCATGATGGGTATCTATGGCTGGAGGATCTTATCTCCATCATGGTAGACCTAATCCACCACATTTCTCAGCTCCCTTGCAAAGGAAAGGACCCCACAACCATAGCCGAAGGAAAGGGTAGTGATTTGGTCCTTGCAGAAGCCAGGAAGACAAAATACAAGCTGGAGAAGAAGAAGAGGGGCTACACCATCTCCAAAATCAAGGACGAAGGGGTACGTGTAGCTACCCAAATCCTGGCTAGCAAAGTTATGAGGAAGTGCCACCCCAATGAGGTACTGGGGCTAGTGGTTGCATTGGGCGAGCAGTGCGCTAAGGTGGTCCAATTCAACTGGTCCGAATTCCTCTGTGAGGAATTCTTGAAGAACTGTCACGAAGCCTAGGAGTAGGGTAAAACCTTCCACTATGCATGGTTGTTATTATCCATAATGCTTGTAGCAGAGGAGCTGCGAGAGGATAGTCAATTCCCTAGCATTGACAAAGAATTACTGGAGGCTGTGAATTACACTTCACTCTCAGCCACAAAGGATGAAAAATGGATATGTGACACAAAAATCTTATGGGTTCTCATGGAGATGAGCATCCAGATGTTGATCAATGGAGGCCATGCCTGTTGCTCACATTGTACAATAGTCTGCAGATTTTTGCAGACTTTAAACCTGACATGCACAACATTTTTATCAGGGGACATAAGGATCCAACAAAGCAGTGGATGAAGCTACCTTTTGTAGCCATTAATGACACTATTTTTACTGTCTTGGAGACATGGCCTTTGGAATGGCACACCCTAGATCTGGTAGAACTTGAGAAGGCAGAAGCGTAGAATAAGAAGGGCGATGCCAAGTTGCGTGTCACACAATTGGCTGAAAAAAAGCGGAAGGAAATAGTAGTAGAGAAGGAAAGTGTGGAGCGAGAAGCGACACAAAAATTTACTGAGTAGAAAAATATTGTAGAAGCAGCACAGGTGGCAGAAGAGGCAACAACAAAGGCAGATGAGGACCAAGAAACCTCCTCACAGGGGCAAGAGTCAAAGGAAGAAGAAACAGTAGAAGGGAGCACAGACCCAGGGACCACATCCACACAACTTAAGCACCCATGCATGAAAAAGAGATTAGGACTGAGGAAGAAGGTCAAGGCCTCAAATTTGGCCATTGAACTGATCACCTTAACCGAAGGTGACCTCCACAAGATCATTGAGATGGTTTGCGATGTCACTAATAAGGCCCTTCAGGATTTTATGCAGGAGCATCAAACTGTTTTGGGGGCCCTCAAGGCATAGCTACATGAGTTACAGGTGCGGCCCCCTTAGGCGGATACCCTTTTGTCCCACCTCGTAGCAGGGTCCTCGGCAACAAAGCAAATGTTGTGTGCACGAATGTAAAACACAATAGTGTTACTGGAAGGGGCCCTAGTAGCAGCGAATGAGACTGACAAATTTGTGGTTAACATGATCAAAGTCCTTCGCCTTAATTTGGCCACCCTTTTGCGAGAGACATTGTATCTGATACAGGATGGGATTGTAGAAAGGCTGTGCACTAAGGAGAGCCATGTGATCCAAGTTCTCAGGGAACAAAAGATAAACATGGAATAACTCAGTCTGCAGCGCGACGAATTGGTGTCACAAAACCAACAGTTGACCTAGGTGGTAGGCAAAACTTGTCGACATGTTCCAGAGCTGGCCATCCCAGCAGATCTACTAGTATAGGTGTAGATCCATAGGTTGGTAACCAGAGTCAGTGAGGCTAGAGAAGAAATGGTAAAGGTTCAAGTCGAGCTCAATCTTCAGATCATCGAACTATGGCTAAAGGCACAACCTTCCACTCCCTTGGAGGTCCGAGAATAGCGTGCTATTGCTATTGTAACAGGATTGGAAGAAATTGGAGGTGCAGTGCAAGATTGTACCACTTTGTTGGAGCAAGAACTTGAGGTCCTCACAACTCTACAGGAGGACCCCAAAATCCAGCAGTTGGAGACAGAGGTGCGAGAACCCCATAAATAATATGAAAGTGTTCGAGTAACTGCATAGACAGTAGTCCTCACTTAGCGGCTTGCAAGGATGCAACAAGCTAAGGCACTAAAGGAGTAGGTGGACGTGATGTGACATAAGGAGGCAGTTCTCAAATTGCGCGTCCAACCATGGATTGACAAGGCTTTCACTATCATGACAATCATTGAAGGAAATCTCGCGCACATAAAAGGGATGAACATGTTAATGTAGAGAAGCAACCCATACATGGAGGTCTCAAAACAGAGGATGCGACAGTTTAGCAAGCAGTGGCTTAGTGTGCTGCCGACATCAGCATAGTTCGAGGATAGTTGGAGGAACTCCATGCCAATATCACCATGCCAACAGAGTGACTCGAGGGCGAGTCACGATCTTTGTGTTGGGGTCCTGTTGGGCATGGAATCCCCCTGAGGCATGTTTTGGGGCTCAAATCCCATGTTTTGGCCGAATGATGTTGTAAAAGCCCCATGAATTGCAGGTGTGGAAGTCTGTTAGAGTCATAGGGTTGTCCTCCTTAGTTTGTAATGTAATGTCAGCCTACCCATGGTCCGTAGACCATGGGATTGTATAAATAGAGCTATGCTCTAAGTGTAAAAGTAGCAAAGTAGGAGATAGCAAAAAAAGCAAGGAGCAAGAGTCTAAGTGTGTCTTGGGTCGTAAGGTAGGAGAAGGCTCTGCAACTAAGTGCGCAGAGGCCTAGCTTTTCGCAGCTGAGTGCACGGACCCCTGCAACTAAGTGCGAGGGTGGAGTCGAGTCTGTAACTGAGGAAGATAATAATAAAGAGAAGTTTTATGTTAATTCCATGTATCTATTCTTGGGTTATTACCTGTTTGATATAAATTGCAATTATATTGTTTATTTACTACGCGCACTTGTATGAAGGATTTATATTGCTAAGTATAACTCAACTCTTACAAGTAGCCTAAGTTAATCAAATAACAGTGGAATACTAGTAAGGACTTGGGTAATAACAGTGTTCAGCCCTTGAGTATGTTTGCGCAAAGGCAAGATTTCAGGCTGCAAGGTACGAGTAAGTGCACATAACGACATGCGCGCAGGGTCAAACCGCGGACCACTTGAGCTCATCAGAAATCTGTAGGGTGCAAAACCCTAGTTCTATCACCCTCCCATACTACTTCGAGTGAGACCTCACTCCACGCTCTGCGGACTATTACTGAAAGGGCCAGTAGTATCGAGATTTGTTTGGTTAAATCACCTTTGAACCTGGGTTAGGCCCCAACAAGCCAATAGGGTGTCATAATCCCCTCCCCATTAAGTAACACCATTATTAGTATTTTAATTGATCATGGACCTTCTTTGCCTATAGAAATACCAACCTAGGTGTTTTCATTCATTACAATAAAGGTCTTGACCCTTTCCTTAGCTACATCAAAAATATGGTTCTCTTCAATTCTTCTCCTTTTATCAATTTGTATGTTATTTTTTGTTTGGCTATGTGTGGACCTTCTATAGATGCCTTCACAGCATTTAATCATGCATGCACTCAATGCCCAAAGCATATATACCATCATGATTCATAATATGAGTGTCATGACTAAATCATATCATAGTAATTCATGGATGCATCACAAGGATTCTAGTAATATTTATACACTAAAGGCTCTATTCCTTTGTTATAACCCTCTAGGTATTAATGAAACCTTACTTTAATGTGTCAAAAAATTCCATACAATTATTACATTGAATAGGAGAAACCAATCCTTCAACTACATGTTCCTTATGCTGAAAAATGTGACTAGTGTCGGTATTCATAGTTGTCAAAAGAAAGAAAAAAATATATAAAAGAAATTGACTTATTAAAGCATGGGTTTCATGCTTGGGTCAATGTTTTTAGGTCAAATTCTCCATTGTAGTCTTTTAGGGTTTATATTAAGAGTTCTTGTCTTTATCAATATGTAAAAGACCCTTCTTGGGCTTTATCTCTCAAATAAGAAAATTATTTTTATGTAAAATGGGTCATTTAGGCCTTGTCCACTAGGTCGGCCTCAACCTGCACAACTTAGCCTTATCAAGAGGTTAAAACCACTATTAAAGGGTAGCAACTTGACTCATTTGGAACACATCAATCTCAAGTTCGATCTGCAATAAATGGAGATAGAAAAGGGTGTGAAATTCAGGTAAGAGGAATAAAACCGTAGTGAAGGAGAAGGAAGGCTTTGTCAAGGAAAAGGATGTTGAATTTTCTCTCTCTACTCTCACACATGTAAAATTTTGAAGTTGTTGGGGAGGCCAAAATTATAGTTGTTAGGGGCTGAAATTTTGGGTTGTTGTTGGGTTGCAGCTAATGGACATGAAGAAACTGGTAAAGTTTGTTGAATAATATTTGAAGGTTGACTTGGTGGAGGAGGAAGGTCTTTTGTTCAGGTCTAAGGTCTTGATATATATGAATTTGATTAATGGAAGAGTTTCACTGGGAATTCCCCTAGAGAGGGGTTTTAGCTCTAACTGAGTGCCTACATCTAGTGTATTTGATGTTCATGTTTTGATTTTATGATTGCTTGATAAAACAAATATAAAATAAGAATATAAAGAGAAGATAATAAGATTATAAATATATCATAAGTAATTATCAACATAAGAAAATATTTTTTCCATTCTAATTTTCTAACATGGTATCAAAGCTAAGGTGAAGAAGGAAGGAAAAATTGAGTTTTAAGGTCAATTAAAATAAGGGTTAAGGAGGAATAAACAAAAGATCTACTAAAAGGGTGAAAAGATAAAGATGATATAAGAGGAAGTTTTACTATCTATATCAAGAAAGGAACACATGGCAATGATGTTTGGAAATAAGCTAGAAGGAGCCTCCAACTATAGGGCATGGAAGAATAAAATAGATCTTATTCTTTCTAAACATAAAGTTTTGGATCTTGTTCAAGGAAAAGTTAAGAAGCCTATAGATGATGTAGGAAAGGAAAAGTTTAATTAAATCAATATCTTGGCCATGAATCTAATAGTATATGGAGTAAAGGATAATCTAATCCCATACATATCCAATATAGATTCCACTCAAGAAATGTATGAAGCCCTCTCCAAATTATTTACCATCAAGAACATTAGTCAAATAGTCAGTCTCAAGAATTAAGTAAGACCAATAAAGATGACGAAAGGATATATTGTTTCATCATATTTTGTAAGAATCTCTTGAATAAGAGATGAACGCGAAGCTATAGATGAATTTGTAGTAGAAAAGAACTTGTGATTGTTTCTCTACTAGGTCTAGCAAAATATTGGAGTGATTTTGCATTAAGAATTAGTAGTTGGAAGGATACATCTAACTTTGAACAAATGTGGAATGGATGCAGTCAAGAAGAATCCTGTATCTTGTTAGTAAATGAAAAAATAGTGGATGAGCAAATCAACACTTCTAATGCATGCCTTGATCTTAAAAAAAAAGAATGGAACATACAAGAAGTTTGAAGGACCAAAGAAGAAGGTTGATATACCAAATATTGAGTGCTACAATTGTCACAAAATGGGACATTACAAAAGCCAATGTTCTGAGAATCCAAGAAGTAAGAAGAGAGATAGAGAACATGCAAATGTTACCGATAGAGCTCCACCAAAGAAAAAAAATATTAAAGAATATAAAGTCAATGACTTCTTTTCTAAAGTATCTTAGGGATATTATCCCTTGCATATCCTTCTACTTTAAGTTTTGCAATGTTTTCTTTTATGTTTTGATTTCTAGACTCATAGATCTAATTTTTAAAGTTTTTTGAATTGTTTTAAAAGGTTGTAGGCATCCCTCGAAATGATTGGATTAAGAGGAAGCCTTCACCATTTTAATAAAAGATAATTATAATGTTCTTTGTTTCATTTTTCATGTCTGGTTTCCTCCTTGTAGAAATTCTGTAAATTCTCTACCAATCTCACTCTAAGACCATGTAGAAAATCTACCTGTAGGTTAACCCGATAATTCAATATAACCAAAGAAAAATACTATAACCTACTTCTACTATCAATTTTTAGAAGCTTAAAGATCGAGCAAGATTGAGCTGAACACATATAACCAGAAGAAGAAGAATCAATGCACAATACACATGAAAATACTTTGGCGAAAGCCTTAGCTAAAAACCCCACTATCTGTATTATCATACAAAGTGGAAATACATAGAGATTATATAAAGCCTTAGCTCTCACAGCTAGCCAGCTCTTAGTACAATCCTCACAGATGCTCACAGGCAATCAAAGTTTCTATCAAGCCTTCTCCTCTACCCTCCAAGCTCCTATTTCCTTGCGATGTTCCTCTGGGATGATCTCCTTCAACCAAGTGGAAAAGCTCAATTTACCAAGTGGATGATCTCATGATCTCACACACTTCCAGAACTATGCAATCATCATGGAATGATTCCTTCTACATGCATGAGTTTTCTTTATAGGAAAACACATGCAATTGATAGTACATTGTCCTTGACATTTAGCTCAACTAGGTCTTTCTCAGAATTGACATGCATAAGTTTCTGATGAGGGAATATTCTGTTAACTGGAGTATACTAGTTGAGTGCATGCATGTATCAACTAACTGTTAACTCACCATTATTTCCTCAAATAGTTTGAAACTAATTTAACTGGACTTAACTCAGTAAACTAATTTAACTAATTACAACTCAAATATAACTAAATCTTATCTCCTTAATTTAAGGTTTATCTCCTTAATTTAAGGGATAACTCTTGCATGACTTTAGAAAGACTTCTAACTTGAATTTCTCCAGCTAATTAAGTCAAAATAACTTAACTAATTATTTCCAAGTAGTTGCTAAGGCAATTCAATTTTAATTCACAATATAATTCAAGGACAAATTAAATTGGAATATTCTTGTTGCCACATTTCAACTCTCCTCACATCGAGATTTGTTTGTATTGTATACTAATAACCTTTTCTTTATAATTTTCCTTGGTAGGAAAGCTTAGAGAATACATAAAGGTTATGGAGGAGGCTTCAAAGGAAACACTAGAATAGTTAAAGAAGTTCTGGTGCAAAGGAATCCCTTCAAAAATTGATGTCCTACAAGATTTTCTAAAGAATAACTCAAGGTATGTCATAAACTACAAAATTTGTTGAAAGGCTTTCTTCATATAAAAGGTATGATTATTCTTCTTTTGAAATTTATTTTACATTACTAACATAATTATGTATAGGTTTTTGAATCATAAATATTTCTTGGTAGGGTTATTAATAATTAGAGTGAATCTACCCTCGTTATATTATCTCTTATTTAAACATATTGTCAAATCTCTAACCTTTAGGGTTCACCAGAAGACCCTAACCTTTCGATGCTTAGGGTATGTAAATGTTAATGATGAAACCCTATTATACTTGGGGGTTGTTGATAAGTCGAAAACATATAAAAAAATCCTATTCTTTTGAATTTTAGAGTTTTAATAATGTTGTGGTGAAAACCCTAGTCTTTTAGGGTTTGTTGTTAATGTCTAGCTTATATAATGAAACCATATATTTTTAAGGTTTAGGGAATCCAGTTTTATGAACAAAACCCTTGTTATAATGAAAGTAATATCATAGGAATTAAACCCTATGTGTATATTCGTTCGTATGATCAAAACCCTTTCCTGTTCAAATTTGTTGTATCTCTAACTTCGATGTGTTGGTGTTTTTATCGTGGGTTACCTAAATAGATATTGATATGAGATGCTAGTGCATGAAGACAAAATTCTAGATATGTATATGTGAATATACTAACTCTTTCGTTGATTAATAAAATCTAGGGTTTGTAATAAAACCCTAGTAGAATCTGTGATGAATTCTAGGGCATGATAATGAAACCCTAGAAGTATATTGTTTTCTATTATTGATATAGTTTTGATTATAAAATATAGGGCTTGCAATAAACCATAATAGTGTTTCACATGCAATTATAAAATCACATTGTTGAATCTTTATTATTGAGTTGACGATATCTAAGGTTTTATGTCTCATAGATGAAGTCTAGGATTTGTGACAAAACCCTAGCAAATTGTTGAAGTTTAGTATATAAATGATATAACCATTGTTGATCATTAACATAACTAGGCTTAGGTATTTGATAAGGCTTGAATGTTTTGATTCTTCCTATTGTGTGTGTGTTATATTATTTCCATGACTACTCGCATGAGTGGGGGGGCAGGGGGGGGGGGGGGGAATAGCTCCCCTTGTTCATTGTGTCGGGCCCAGTGGCCCGGGAATATTTTTTTTCTGACCCTATAATAGGTGGAAAGACGTACCTATGGTTTTGTGCATGGGTTTTATGATGATTTTCTACCCATGGTACTTTATAGATCCGATCAAGGGCATTATGATTATGTTCAAATCTAGGTTAATGGATTGGGGTTTATGAATTCTTGGGCATTATCTATCTATCTATCTATCTATCTATCTATTTATCTATCTATATATATATATATATATATATTGAAAGGAATATAATGAAAAATCAATTTGGTAGTCCCAATTTTTGGGATTGATGGGAAAATATTTGCATGTATATTTGTTTTATGTTTTATGTTCTCATCACTGTTTATTTTTTGTTTTAAGAATTGATTTGTAGATAATTTTTGTACAAGGTTAAAACCTACACTTCCATTGAAATGACATGAATTTTATATAATTAACTTCATTCTTCAATTTTTATTTGGTTGTACTTGCTATTAAAATTTTGGAGGTACATAATATTCAAGATGTTGAAGATGTTTGTAATTAAAGATGATGATGATCATGGTAAAGGAATTTATAAGAATGATGATTATCAGGATGACCTTGATGCCATGAAGAATTAAAAGAATAAATTTACTATGATAGCATAAAATAAGGAATTTGTTGATCTCCCTAAATTTGTGAGGGAGCTTGGATAGAAGAAAGGGTATATCTCCCTGGTTGAGAGGGAGGGCATATTATGACAATCATAATGAATACCTTGAATAAAGAAGGAAACTACAAAATAAATGAAAGAATTATATATGATTTTACTAACAAAATGTTTGAGAAGTATTGAGGCTACATTTGGTGCTACTAAAGAAGTAAAAGAAGAAGAAAATATTCTAACAAGTTGTACTTGAATAACATGATCATGATATAAGTAGAATCATAACAATTGAGGATATTGAAGGTTTGTGATTACTTGGATATATATTTAAATATTTATTACTTATTAGGGTTTTAATTATGCATGATCTCTCTGTAGAAATATTGAACGTTTGAAGCATGATTGGAGGGGTGGATATATATTTGATTTAGTTGATAAGGAGAGATGAAGCATCTTGTGTCAATAAGATGCTTGGCAAGACATCAAGTTATCTTATATGTTTATGTCTATATCCAAAATTAGGGAGGGTGGCATTGATTATGGAGCTTCGACCTTTGATACACACCTATATCCTTGGGTTCGTGTTAGAGATTAAAATCCTGATGGTACCTAAAGTGGCTAAAGCTTGAGTACACCTTTGTCGCACCCAATTAGAGCACCCTAGTGAGGTATATAATATGGAGCATTTTGTGTGATGTGAACTCTTCATAGTGTATATCACTTTGAGATATTCCATGTACCTTTGTATATATGTAATTATGAACACCTCCCTAGTTAAGATGCAGTGTTGAAAAATGCAATTAGTGTCATTCTTAATAATTGTATTTGAAATGTATTTATGAAAAGAAATGAAAAGAAATTTGATTATAAAATAAATGGACTTATTAAAGCACGGGTTTCATGCTTGGGTCAATGTTTTTAGACCAAATATTCCATTGTAGGATTCTAGGGTTTATATCAATAGTCCTTGTCTTTGTCAATATGTAAACGACCCTTCTTGGGTTTTATCTATCAAAGAGGAAATTTATTCTTATGTAAAATAGGTCATTTAGGCCTCCTTCACCAAGTCAGCATCAACTTGGACAAGTCAACGTAATTAAAGAGGTAGAAACCGCTATAACATGGCAACAACTCGACTCGTTTAGAACACATCAATCTCAAGTTCGATCTACAATTGATGAAGACAAAAAAGGGTGCAGAATTTAAGGAAGAGGAATAAAAACCTAGTGAAGGAGAAGGAATGATTTTTCAAGTTAAAGGAAGCAAACTTTTCTCTCTCTACTCTCGCAGGTGCAAAATTATGAAGTTGTTGGGGAGGTAAAAATTCAGGATCTTTAGTAGGGTTGAAATTTTGGTTGTTGGGTGGTGAAATTTTGCATTGTTGTTGGGTTGTAGCTACTAGACAAGAAGAGACTACTCAATTTTCATGAATCATATTGGAATGCTGACTTGGTGGAGGAGGAAAGTCTTTTGGTCAGATCTAACATCTTGGTTTATCACAATTTGATTAGTTGAAGAGTTTGACCGGGTTTTCCCTTAGAGAGGGGTTTTAGCCTCGACTGAGTTCCTACATCTAGTGTCATTGATCTTCATGTTTCTATATGATGATTGCTTGATTAAAAAAAGATAAAATAAGAATATAAATACAAGATAATAAGATTATAAATATATCACAAGTAATTATCAACATAAGAAAATATTTTTTATTTTCTAACATCTTATTGATAAACTCAATAGTATATGATGGAATAACTTGTCTTAAATTTGTTAGGCTAGTACTCATGGAATCATGAACACAAAGTAGTTCGTACAATTACTTCATACCTCCCACATTTTCATGGAATGTCTTGATGCATTACCGAACATATCTTATCTCATGAGTGTATTATTCATTCATTTAAAAATTGTTGAACATGGAAACTTCATGCATGCACATATTACTAATATTTTACTAAACCTTTAAGTAGTAAGAATTTTTTTCCTTAATCACACACCTTATTGGGCATACATGAACTACATGCATTAAATTGAATAAAAGAAGATATGAAATTTAGCTAAAAATAATTCTTATCCAATTCCTTTATATTCTTACTTTCGGATGCTATTTTCCATACTTAGCAACCATCAACATATATTTAAATGTTTTTACGGAATTCAACTGGTTCAATCTTTTATTTTCTTAACATGAATTTGCTAACATTGTCTTTGTCATTTACAATTGTCCCTCCTCAATATATTTTCCCTGAGGTCCATTTTCATGTGACAACATTAGCATACTTGATGCTGCAACAAATAATTCCAATTCATGGATTCAAATAATTCCTCCAATCATGCACCCAAACATGTACCTGTCAATTCATATACACATAAATTGTAAGTCAATTAATTTATGCATGAACTATAATATCTCAGTTCAACGACTAACTCAGTCTTATTAAATTTTGATTTCATTATGTTAATTCTATATTTAGATACTTGTAACAAACCAAACCTTCTCATGCTTATGATGTTTTGTAAAATAGTGTACAACATGATTTTACCTATTGAAAATATTCCCTCTACATTTATTGCCACAAAGCTACTTAGCATACTATCATATGCACAAAATTTCATTAAAGTATTTTCTAAGGTCTATAAAAGCTTTAAAATTCCAAAATGTTTCTAAATTGTTCAGGAGAAACCCTCCCACTTACATTCATATGCAAGTATATTACCTTATCTATGCGTCAATAGTTATTAAATCTTATAATCGTATTGTGTGAACCTTTCATTGGATTCTTAATTATATTAGAGAGATTTTGGGGATGCTTCCTCATTTTTCTTCACTTCAACACCAAAGGTGGGTTACTTAACCTTCTTAATTTCTTTAAGAACAAAACAATCGCTAACAAGCACTACTACCGCTACTAGAGAGTCATGTTACTAATTTACCACTATCGTACTAGCCTTTAACACACTTATGTGTGCTTTCTCAATTAGCTAGTCTCTTGAACATCAGAGGTTTCCATGACCTCATGCTACTTATAAGGGAAATAATAAAGTAGGTGTTCCTTTTTGTAGCCTCAACATTTCAAATTCTTCCTCTTTGATTTACTTATTTATATATTATTGGTTATTGGCCCATGTGTTTGGAGTTTAAATGGGCCATTCTTATTTTTTTGTTGGTGAGGGAATTCATGGAGATGGTGTTATCCTCCACAACGCAAACATTTCAATGGTATTTCTGTCTTCCAAATCTTTCCTTAGTTTCTAGTTTCTTATAGTTTTTTTTTTTTTTTTTTTTTTTTTTTTTTCCATTTTATTTATGTCATAAAGTGCCTCGTGCTCCTCATACCTTATATTATCTTCAATTCGTCTATATTTCATTTTCATCTCTTCATCTTTTAGAAAGGGTACATATTCCAACAATGCTATGAACGTATTGGCATAGTGGTCCAAGGTTAGCTGTGCCATTCTTAGTTCATGGAATTCCATGGTATTTCTATTATGATACTTCTCTATATCTCCAACGGTTTTCCATATTGTAAAAACCATTACATGTATGAAAATTTTTGTGGCAGTTTCATGTTTATATTTGTCTTCTCTTCTTATTCTCTAATGAGTCTTTCATAATCTACTTCGTAGCTCTGAAGGTTTTCCTTCAAACTCTTCATTGTCACAATACATTCAGGATATATTCCCTTTTATGACCCCTTTTCCTCATAAGAAATAATTTCAATACTGAGTTGTGACTTTCTACTAGACATCCTTCTCTTTCTTATCTACTGAAATATCACACAACTATTAGTACGATTAAAATCATAATAATTAAATGTGTCTATTACCTTTACTTCATTTGTTCCTAGGCTTATACCAACCTATGTGTTTATCCTCCTACATCAAAATCAAGTTAGTCATTAACTAACATCAATTTATTCATAATAACAAAATAATATCACATAAGTACACATGTATCCATAAATATTAATTTAAAACATAATTTTTTTCCTATAGTGGAGCTGTTCTAGGTTCAATGTTGAACCTTAGCTCTGGTAACTCTTGTAACGTGCTATCAGAGCTCCCATTTCATCTATTCTTGAGCCCATCTAGGTCTAGTGGTGAACCATGCTTTGATATTAGTATGTAACATATATTGTGCTTCAATGCTAGATTAAGGAACTACTATAGGATGGGGTGTGTTAAGACATTAGTTCGAGACAAAATAACAACATTGTCTCAGTTTTCCAGTTTCATCTCAACTTTCCCTTTTTATAAATGATGAGGTGTTCTAAGAAATTACTTTGAGACAAAATAACACTTTTGTATCAACTTTCCCATTTCATATCAACTTCCTATTTTGCTAAAAATAATGAGAAAAATAATAAAAACTTTGAGTGGGATCATTGAAGGGCGTACATGACAAAGGGAAGGAAACATAAAGTGGTAAAAGGGTAGTGTGTATAGTCACAGAGAGAGAATAGAGTTTAATGGCTTTTGCAATAGGATCTATGGCAGTAATGAAAACAACCTCCTTCTGGAGGGCAACAAGAATGACCTACATTTCATATGCCAACTTGTGCACTTCCATTCTCATAAATTGGCTAAAGGAAGCCTACAAATCCAATAACATCTTGTGTGAGAAGGTTCATTATACTGTCAGTAAATGGGTTGTAGGAAAACCAAGAAAGTCTGTCATGATAGATCTTCCTTCTTAGGATTGATGATCCATTTGCAATGTTGTTTAGTGAAAGGGATATTTGAGGAAGACAAGTTATTAGTAGGATACTTTCAAGTCCAAATTGTTCATCATAAAAAAAAATTGTTAGGTGCGTTCTTAGGGAGTTTTTGGATTCTTCCATGGAGTGGTTTATGCCCTATGTTTCTTCTTTTGGTTCTGCACGGTTCAAGGATATCTATGTATGTATAAAATACCATCGTATTATTTGTACTTGGCTTCTTCCCAGTCTGAATTTCCATCATATAGGTGCAATAATTCAGAGTAAATATCTCATCTTTTTTAGTAGAAATGCCACTTTTCTCTCTTTTAAAATCAGTGTATTCCCTCTTGAGTGTATGTACATATGTATTAGTATTAATCAAATCAGCACTCGGAGGTATTCAAGCCCTCAAGATACACATTCCTGAGTAAGGAATTGAACTTGAATTGTGGAACCTCGATGGTTTTAATACCTCTCAGGTCTATAACGATCAAGGTTTTGTTAAGGGTATGGTTCTATCATTATGCTTAGTTGCCTCTCAATTTAGCATGCCATTTAAAATTAGCAAAGATGGTTTTTGATACTATCTCATAATTATGTATTATACACCATAGAAAATCCAAACTTTTGAAACTCCTCATTTATGAGAGCATAGGGACAAACATACTACCTTGTCATAGAACCCATACATTGGGTTTTCGTTTTACACTTTCGTTTACTAGAACTACAGGAGTTCTAGTGTGTAGATTTTCTACATGGTTTACTATCATACTAGATTCTCTCGACATGCTAAATTGAAAATTGAAACTCACTCTCACAAATTGTGTCTTGTTTTTAACAAAGTTGTGTGCTTATATTTAGTTTCATCAATTTTCCTTTCTATTGCTTCCCTCATATGGTTACAGTGAGTCAAACTAACTGCTAATTTATGAAATAATTCATTCAAGGAACTATTTTTTAGGTTCAATTTAACCATATGTGGTAATCAATATTGTATAAGTTTGACTTGCATGTTGGTGTTAACTCAGTCCACATGCATGGTGTATCAATAATCTAACATATGTTTATGGAATTTCTAGGTACTATTTCTTGCGAAAGTGCTCTTACAAACACAATATCATCATAGGATGAAATAATCTCTTTTTAGAAGGATGAATTCAGTATTATATGATTTGATGAAATTAAGTGCCTAAAATTTGATGTTGATGTTGTACAATGTGAAAGGGGGATATGTGGATATTGGGATACTAATGGAAAATATTGAAGTGGATAAGGAACACAAAGTAAAGGCTATTTGTTGTGTTCACAATGAGACTACAACTGGGGTAAAAAACAATTTGGAAAATATAAGGAAGGTGCGCCTCTTGGAAACTTGTAATAGTACTTAGCTAGGAAGGGAACACACAAGCAGAGAGACATCACAAGCTGGAAAGTGAGTCAGTTGGCAATCCAAAGTGATGGTTAAACCAATAGCACATCTGCAACAAGATTCATATAATTGCATACAAAACAGTTAATACACAACTACATAAGTTAAACTACATACATTGCTAAAGCAACCAGAATAGTCCAACTACAATAACAACATATGCATGAAAATGTGTTGGCTCTTATTATAAAGAAGTGTAAGTTCCAATCATACAATACATCCATGTAAACCTACTATCCCCAATAGTGGAACATTACAACAACATCCATCTTCTCCATCTAAGAGATATACTAGCTCAGTGCAATGGAGAGGCCAAGGCACATTACAATACTATCCAAGCTCTCTCCAAGATAGTCTTATCGGAAACTTGGCTGACCAAAAGCCTATACAATGAGTTATGAGAGGTTATTTATAGTAAAGGGTGGGGTGGCCCTTGGTATTCCCCTTTGTGACTATTCAACTACCCGCATGCCTCTTTAGCTACTCTATGACTGTTACATGTAGAAATTTCACTTGTAGAACAAACCGATATATGCAATATCCTAAAGCATAATACTTGTTCTACTTCTACAAAACATTAAGCGGAAGCATAATCAAATTCATGAGAAACATCAAGTAGAAACATGCATAACTGATCAAGAGAATTAATCACACAACACAAAATATATCCAAGCGAAACCACCAACATAAAAGCCCAACCATGTATTATCAATCAAGTGGAAATCCTCTTCACAATACAAAAAGAATCAGCTCTCAAGCTATCTAGTTCTCAATGAACTATGAAGATATGAAGATATGTCTCATGAACCACCCAAGCCCTATTTATATAGGCTTTCCCTATGTTCCTTACATAGTTTTCTTAGGAAATAATAGCAAAAGCATATGCTATTAATTCCAACATACCAAAAACAACCAATGGTCCAACTACATATTCCTTGAGAACACTAGTTCCTCAACCATGCAAAAACTACTTACTATAAATAGTTAAGCATCTGATAGTACACTGTCCCACATCTGATCTAAATTGGGTCTCTGACAGAACTTACATGCAACAGTTATCCATGAGTGAATCCTCAATTATCTAAAATAATAGTTGTCACATGCATGCAAGAATTAACAAACTATATTTTATTATTTTAGCAACTTGTTAAAATAATCTGACTGGACTTGACTAGTTAGAACTAAGTCAATTGATCCTCTCATTATAGAACTCATGCTTATTCCCTCAATCAGTGGAGGAAACTCATGTGCATGCTCACAAAGACTTCAAATTCGAATTTCATTAATTAATTAACTCAATTGAATTAATTAATTAATATTTCAAACTGTTGTTAAGACTAAAATTAATTTTACTTCCTATAGATAGATTAGGGACTGCTATAAATAGGAAGGGACCCAGAAATGCTATTTTTAGAACTTTCTATTTTTAGCAGTTTCACCTCTCGCCCAATGTGGCCAATGACCTCACTGACCAAATTGCTATTTTTATACATGATATTTTTAGCAGGTTTATTTTTAGCACATTCTAAATTCAGCATTTCTTGTTGCACACTTGTCAACACTCCCTCTCGACAAGAAAGGCTTTCTCTCGAACCCGATCCCGTAACTTTGGAATTTGATGCATGCAACACATCTACCCGGTCCACTTGCTCCAACAACACTTGGAACAAAAACACTCCTAACTGACCACTCTGTTGGGCTAAGAACATACTCTGATGATGAAGATCTACCTGCTACTGACAAGTGCACCCTCTCTGACATCTGCGCTACTGTGACATCTCCATGCATCTCGTACCATTGCACACCTCTTTGTGCCACCTAGCACTGTACAAAACACTTGTGCCTCTTGCATTGCTACAGCCTGCTAGCTATGCACTGTCCTAGGATTCCCTGCACTGTCACTCTCTCTGTTGCTCCATCCACATCTGTCTCTACCCAATCAATCAGTTCCTGCTACTGCACATCTGGGCTCCTGTAGCAAGGTCTCATCCAAGAGGTTAGGTACCTCAAGGATCGTGCCCCTCCTCCTTGGGATGATCAATCCACATCACTCCACCTCTTACCTAGAGTTATGGCTGCATGCGATCCCTCTGCCAACCTGGCTCTAAGTTTCCCCCTATTGGAGGTCTTTGCATGAGTAGATGTTTCTACTCGATCTCCTCTTAGCTTCCCTTGTTGTGGCTGCTCCACAACCTCCTGAAGCTGCTGCACCAATTGTGGCTCCTCCACAATTGTCTGAGACTTCTTCTGGCACTACGTGCTGAGAGGTAATATACCCTCCCTCTCAATCACCAAGTCTCCATCAGTTGCCTTGTTGTTGAAGGCTTTACATGCATCTTGAACCTCAAGAGCATACAGGTTCTTGACCCGTGAACTAATCTGCTTCACCTGTCTAGTGATGATGTGTCTGAGGAAAACCTTTCCCTTACTGAAGACTACATCATAGCCTCTGTCTTCCAACGTTGTGATCGAAACCAAGTTTCTCTTCAGTCATGGTACATACTTGACATCAGTCAAGGTAAGACGAGATCCATTCTCCCTCTAAAAAATAACCATGCCTACACTTGAGACACTATACTTCTCATCATTACCCATCGCTATGAGTATCCGGAGATCTTTCTCCTCCAAAGTACGAAACAAACTCTTATCACTGGTCATGTGGAAAGAAGCTCCACTGTCAAGAAACCAACCACTTCCCCCCATGAATGAAACCATGCATGTGAAGAGTGTGAAATCGAACTCAAACTGTGAAGCAAGTGCCTCACCTTTAGATCCTTCCCTGAATCCCTTCTTGGATTTCCTCCATGGACAATTTTCAGCATATTGGCCCACCTCATGATAACGAAAGCATCGCACTTTCAATTTGTCAACCTTCTTCCCATCATTGGAAGAATTGGATTTGGAAAGAGAAACCTTCTCCTTCCCCTTCTTTGCCTTACTCACTAAGGCACAGTTCTCCTCATCATGCATGGATGAAGAATTGTCTCTGGCGCTCCATCTGATCTCCTCCTCCATCAAATCCAACCATAGTCGTTCCCAATCTGGTAGTTTCTCCCTTCTATCCACCGAGTCCTGGTAGCTATGCCAACTCTTAGGAAGACCAAGGAGTGCTAGACTCACCATATCCTCATCCGATGTCACAACCCCTACACTTGCAAGCTCATCCCTGCATGTGATGAGCTTGGTCAGATACATAGAGATCATCTCATCCCTTTCACACTTGATATTTCGAAGTTTGTCCTTCAATGCTAGCTTCCTCTGATCACTACTATTCTGATATAAATCTTTCAATGTTTTCCACATTGCATGCAAAGTCTCCTTCCCATGGAGGCTCGAGACAATGTGATC
>APFE030423026.1:72148-130680 GCA_000404065.3 Pinus taeda | reverse complement strand
ATTTTCTTGCTGTAAAAAGGCTTTTTTCAGAAATAAAGAAGAGCTCTCAAACTGGTTTTCCCCAAGAGTTGTAAGGGGTTTTTCCAGAGTCACGTTGACAAAAAATATCAGTGTTTTAATGGCTGTTTATTATTGCTAATTTTTATTTCTGCAATTTCCAGCATTCTGTAAATTTTCCAGAATTTGTGTTTTCAGCAATTTTTTTTTTTTCAGCATTGTTGAATGTATGGTTATGGGAAAGGGCATTTAACTACATGGGAGAAATAAGGAAAAACTGAAAACCGGGGTGGGAAAACAGAAATTTTAACAGAGTGCATATTTTCTCTTTAGAAGGGAGTGTGTATAGCAGAACCAGCAACCAAACACAGGGAAAGAGGGAGTTTTCGACAAACTCAAAGATTGCCACAACATGGCTCATAGATCAAGATAGTTGGATGGAGTTTCCAACTATGTCATCTGGAAGGCTAGGATGTCCTTCCTTCTATATGAATATGAACTGAAAGCTTATATAGATAATGTGGTGGCAGTTCCCTAGGATGCGAATCAGCTCAAAGAATACAGGAAGGAGATGGCGAGGGCGAACTGGTTGATCTTGCATGGGGTCCAAGATCATATAGTCTCACATGTTAAAGACAAAGGTACAGCCAAAGAAATTTGGTTAGCTCTCTCCACACTATATCAGAGTTTTTCCGAGCAATGAAAGATGTTCATGGAAGAAAAGCTCAGATGCATCATGATGCAGAAGGGAGAAGGCACAAATCCCTTCCTCACCGGGATTTAGGAGGTCCAAGATCAATTTGTCGTTGTTGAGGCAACACCTCAACCACCAGAGCTAGTACGATTGGAACTAAACAATATCTCAGAGGATTGGCAAGTCTTCGTCCAAAGTATATTGGGGAGAGACACGCCACTTAGATGGGGCAGGATGTGGGCCGATTTGCAGCAGGAGGAAATGAAGTGAGCTTTGCTTAAGAGCTCCATCAGTGGTAGCAGTAGTCACGGATCAAAGGGTGTGAAGGAGGAGGAGAATGTAGCCCTAGCAACGAAGGGTCCTAGTCAGGGGTAGGGGGAGTAGAAGAAGAAGAAGAAGGAGGACCTATCAAAGGTCAAGTGCTTCAAATGTGGTGAGCTTAGTCACTACAATACTTAGTGTCCTCAGCGGAAAAAGGACAAGCAAAAAAAGCAGGATCAACAGGAAGCATCCGCAGAAATAGACAAGCTTTCCTCTAGGCTAGAGGAAGAGATTGCTATGTTCGCAAATATACCTCCAGGAGTGAGGTGGGGTGATTTGGTGATGTAGCCCCAAAGAGATACATAGATTGTGTAGGGTCTTAGAGGAGTCCACCTCATGCTCCAGTACCCGACCACGAGGGCCCACAATATTCAGTAGCAAGATGGATCAGTGGCAGTTGATGCAGTCAGTACCAAAGAAACAATTGCAGGCTAGTAGCAGTCAAATGTTGAGGAGCATAGAGCAATGTTGACAACAGAGCAGGTGGCTCAGTACAGAGTTGGCAGCAACGCAAATTCTTTAGTGATGATGCAGTTGCTAATAGTAGTCAAAGACTCTGGAGACAAAGGCATCATACTGAGCAAAGTTGATTTTATATTTCAGATGCTTCTTAGTTGCAGTTTTAACAAAAACAGATGAGAGGGAGTTGTACTGCAGATGCAATGTTGGCAGTAGTATGGCAGTGAAAAAAGTAGCACAAATGCAGCATCAGAGTTGCCCAGTGGTTGGTTGGCAAAAGTGGCCAAACATCAGCAATGTGACAGGGATTGATATAGAGACAAAGTGTCGTGGTAGGGTGTGCAACCTCATAACATAGTCCTCGCGAAGAGGGAGTGTTGGTTATTTGTAGCATCGAATGTGTTCTAGCCACGAAATTTGGTGGAGAGGCTAGAATGCATGAGATCTCCAAAACCCAGAATCGTTTCTGGAAATTCCACCTAAAGATGACTTAATTAGATTATTAATCTATTTTAAAATGTTTCCTAAGTCTAATGTTCGGAAAACAAGTTAATTAACCAGAATTAATTATGTCAAGACAATCCTAGCCCTTGATTAAGTTTTAATCTTGGTCATTGGTCCTCCAACAAAGGATTATAAGAAGAAGTCGATGGGCACTTGGAGTACACACCAGAGACACTCGGAGAATGTGATTTTCTAGAGTAGCAACAGTTAGTTGCTAGAGAGTTCAAGCTTCAGTGAGGAAGCAGAGTCAGTGAGGGGCAGGGGCAATGACCCAGAGAAAGCTTTCCAGATCCAGAGAGGCAGCAACAAGAGGTTGAGTTATTCCCAGTGAGGCAGTGTATAGGATTGCACAGCTGCTTCAGAAGAGCAATTCAATTTGGATGGAGGAAAAATCAATTCAACTTCCAGAGGTCGAGAAAGTCTTCCAAAAGTTCGGAGAATCAATTTCCTCAGCAGAGATAGGTAGAACGATTTCATTAAAGGTGATTCCCAGCTTAGACTTCCAAGGGTCTGCGCAAGCACTGATCAAAAGTTGACGCAGAGGGTCCAGGAGGATGATTTTTCTGAAGGAAAATTGTGTCGGGGTTGTTTGTGGAAGAAGGGTAATTCCCTTTGATAATTTTGGTCAGATTTTCTTGTTGTTTGGATTGCCAATTGGGCATCCATAGATTGTACTCGGAATTTCACTATTGCACCAGTTTTCCCAAGTTGGTGTTTTTTTGGGGACATTTGTCCAAAAATAACGATATCATATTTTTATGCGTGCACTAGGTTTTCTTAGTTTCTAGTGCCATTTTTCTTCCGCAGTATTTATTTGTGAAAATCACAGTGTGAATTATTTGGTATTTGTTGTAGAAAACTACAAATAAATTAACAATTAGGAAAATAATCTCCAGTTACTGTGGCAGATGAAATTTTCACAATGTGTAGCAGTGGTTCCCCCCTTAAAGGAGGGGCAGTTTGAGACACCCACCAGGGGTTGGGACATGCAAAGGTTCCTTTTATGATGTGATGAGGCAACATTGGCATTAGGAACCAGGTGCTAGCAGTGTTCCACGGGAATGCGTCCCCCAAGGTTGGGTGCGCGCACCCCCTGCACCCCACGCACCTGGGATGGGGGGATGTCTGGGGAAACATGTCTGGGGAAATGTTTCCCCACATCCCCCTTTTGGGGAGACGCAGTGGGGGCCGTTTCCCCAGTGTGGGGGACGCGACTCCCTATGGGCTATGCGTCCCCCCTTAAATTTGCTTGTAAACAATGGTTTATGACAGGGAAAACCTAGTATTTGACCATATTTCCCTACTAATGCTATGCAATTCATGATAATGTTAAATTCTTAAAGTAAAATTGACATTCTCCTTTATCTTTCATTTTCATCCTTTTACTTAAATTTTTGACATTACCATGAAATGACTCAGGATGTTTGAGAGTGATTTCGAGCTCATTGGATTTCATATGGAGAAAGTAGAATTTTAGATCTCACTCAAAATCCAGCAAACTTAAAAGTTTTTCAGGAATTCAGGATTCGATGGATTGCAATGTTTCCATTGCATTTTGTCATGTACAAGGGTATGGAATTAGTATATAATCAAGAGCACCAAGCCTTCTGTGTATTAAAAGTGACCTTTACACTCATCACTCCACTGTTTTTGAGTTTTAGCTATATCAATTTACTATTCCAGACTTTAGATTTCAATATCTATTATAGTCTATTTTTCTTAGTACTAATTAGATTCTAGAATGATGAATGATGAATTTAAATTTCAAATCAATTTAGAATCTAGAATGATGAATTTAATTTTTAAATCAATGTAGATTCTAGAATGGCGAATAATGAATAATGAATATGGATCAGAGTATTTCATTATTGAATCTCATGGTCTATGGATGAATCATGTAATATCTATTATAGTCTATTTTTCTTAGTACTGATTAGATTCTAGAATGATGAATGATGAATTTAAATTTCAAATCAATTTAGAATCTAGAATGATGGATTTAATTTTTAAATCAATGTAGATTCTAAAATGGTGAATAATGAATAATGAATATGAATCAGAGTATTTCATTATTGAATCTCGTGGTCTATGGATGAATCATGTATGTATTAGTAAGGATGATGAGTATGGATCAATGTATTTCATTATTTAATTCAAATATGTATGTATTATTGTACTTATGTTTTCATTATAGAATATATTATATATATATATATATTATATATTATATATATATATACTCTATATATTAAAAAGGAAAAAAATTATATACCCCGACGTCCCCCCGTCCCCCCTAAATTTTCCTAAAATTTGAGGATACTCCCACACATCCCCTTTGTGCGTCTCCCTGCACCCATGTCTCCCCGTCCCGGAGTCTTGGTGGAACATTGGGTGCTAACCATTATGATAAGGGGTAGAGCTCATGCTTGGATTTTGCCCACATGCTAATTTTAATGTCTTAGCCATCTTTTGCCTTTTATAATTTTCTTTCCTTTTGGTTCTTGCTTGGGGCCATGGCATGCTTTTTATTTTTCTTTTAGCTACATCAACCTTCGAGTTAACGTTTCCACGCCGGATCCATATATGTGGACAAGGGGAGGGGGTGTGCTATAACCCAATGGACCCATGGTCATGTGGACCTAGAGAAGGGATATGGAGCATAGGACTCGTAATGTATGGAGGGAAGTGATAAGTATGGAATGGGAAAATGGGACCACACTATCTCAATCAAGGTTTCCCAAGTAGCACCCTTACTAAAGCCATGGACCATTAGGGGAGGTCCCACTAGACTAGGATTGAATATTAACCCCCAATTTAAGGTGAGGGAATAAAACAATGTTCAAAACCTTCCCTTCTTCCAAGTCACCCAATAATCCATGCCAACTGCCCAGATGAAAAACAAGCATAAGCATCCAATTTCACAATGAATAACATACCTTTTGGGTCAGATTGCCCACCTTGTAACATGTGCTCTTAAAAAATGGGTGAGGAAACATACAGCTAATGCAAGTGATGGAGATAAAATGGCACATCACATCAGCTATAGGGTGATTGTCAAGGATTGTTTACTATCGATTGGAAGAAGATGATTAGGAGGAAAGTTCTCCTAGGGGTACCCACTTTTGGTGGGTAACATCTGGCTCTAACTGGGATATGATCTCATTGTAAAGAGCATGATCCATGTACTCGAACAGGGAGTTAATGAGAACTCCAACAATCTCTTGGGACACAGAGCACATCACAATACAACAATTGGAAGCATGTGCACTGGTGGTACTTTTATTGCCCATGTTTTTCAAATAATAAATCCATAGAGAAAAGTAAATCTACTCTAAGATGCAATTTTAATATATATTCAATCAATCTAATATAGCATGAGAACATAATATGATGATAATAGCTACGCAAAATGAGACATACAATGTTAGCACACCATGCATGAGCTAAGTAGAGTCATACAACCAATGTAACCAACTTATCATTAGACCAATATAACACCCTTTGTTCATAGGAGTTCTTGTGAGATAGCGGATCAAAATAGCACATCCTCCTTTGCAAATTGCGCTGAATGAAGGCAAAGGGTGGGAGGCGGGAGAACAAGAAGAGAAAGAATCATGGATGAGCAAGAATTCAACTCGCATTATCGAATCCTCTCATGTAACCAAAGAATGGAGAATTCAACAATCAAGCTCACAATTTTTTGATGAAGACGAACCTCAAGCATATCATCCTCATCATTCTCCACTTCAGCATCACTCCTATTATCTTCATCAACGCTTCCATCTTGAAAATCTATAAAGGGCTCTTTCTCTTTCCCATCACCTCTAACTTCTTCAACACACTCAATGAGTGCTTCCTTTCAAAGGGCCACGTCAAAGTTTTGACAAGCTTCCTCAGTAGTTTGAAAACTTGGTATTTTGAGTGCTAGGAAGTATCCAATCAATATAGAGAAAGAAGGATGCTTTTAGGCTTACATGGATTCACAAACCAATCTTCGTGGCTAGGTCCAACAGAAAGAATAGACAAATAAATGAGAACATCTTGATGTACCACATTTATGCTTGAGGTATACTTGATGAATTTAGCCACATGATTAACTGCTGCCAATGGATCATCGTTAAAGTCCGATAAACCTTTCAAATAATTGCAATCAAGTCTATTCGGATATCCAGGAATCCATGTAATATCCAAAGCCCGATATAAATTTTCCCAATCAAACACTACTTCAAATCTTGCGTATCAACCATAAAAGGAGTCGCCAGAGTGAACTCAAAATGCCTTGAAGAATGCTTGCTTCACCATACAAGCATTTCAAACTTTGAGGTTGAATGATGAACTAGGGCTTCATTCTTCCAATGGAGTCACCAAATAATGATCTATATTGTTGTTAGGGAAGGAGGTAAATATTTCATAAAGGCAAACATTCTTCGTCCCTGGCAATAACACCAAATTGCTACCACAAAATCTAGCGGTCCTTGGAGAGGGAAACCCTAACAATGTGGTAGAGGCCCAACATCACCTCAACCAAAACCCCCCGCTCTTTACGAACTTGACTTTCACCGATGGGAGGAGTCCCAATAAGAAATAGATCACTTAAAACAGATATGCTAGGTATATGGCACAAAGTGGTCAAGCTAGAGCTCATTCGAGAGAGAGGCTCAATAATGGTTCAAGACTTCAAAAGAAAGCCCTAGAAAAGAAGGCTCAAGACCTAGGGTTTTGAGATTTTTGATGGTGATAGGTATTCAGAAGGTCAAGGCCTGAGGGAAAGGGTTTCTTACAATGATATTCAATTGAGCCAAAGCTCATGAAACCCTCAAGAAATTCCTCAAGCTGAGGGGAAAAGAAGCTAGGGTTTCCCTCTTAGAGCAACATCTAAGGTGAGAGATTTTATGGATGAAATTTGAGTGAATGCCCACCAAATTGATAGGTTAGGTAACCTAGACTTATCTCTTGATGTTTAGGCTCTCAAATCACCATAAAATTTCCTTCCTAAAATTTCGCTCCAAGCCCTAGATTTTTTCCCTAGTCTTAAAAGGATCGAATATGAGAAGAGAAAATTATGGAGAAAATTTAAGGTTGATTATCAAGTGATTAGACTAGTGCCTTGTCCTATGGGGATAAGGAGTCAAGGATGTGCTAGATAAGCCTAATTCCCTTCCAAGGAGGTCCAAATTTGACGCCTTAGCTATCAAAATTTCAACAATTACCCACTTAATGGAATAATGGAATTTTATGGAGAATAACAAGAAGTACTCTACTAGGAACATTCATTACATGTTATACAATGAGCAACATATGCAATACCCAACTAGCTAGCCTTTAGAATTTATTTTCAACAAATTAGGGCACAAACAAGCATAATCTAGAAGTAGCAATTCCATGCATTAGACAATTCAAAATAACAATCTTCAACAATAAGCACTTACAAGATAACATGTAGTATATCCATCCATTAGGCCAAGAAATAGCTCTAAATAATGTCAAAATCAAATTCCATACATCATAATGCATCCAAGTATCTAGAAAATCACCCACAAGAAGCACGTGCAAATTCTCCAAAAGTTATGAAATTCACAAGTCTGATGATAATGAGAGATGAAATGATCTCTCTCTAATTTATACATGTCCAATAATCTCTAATTTTAACTTAAAATCCCCCCAAGTTATAAAATAATGGGCAAATACTAAGTGAGGTTACAAGCCAACATATCAATTCACCCACAAAGAGGCTGAAATGCTGACGTCATGCATGAGTAGGCCCTTCTAGGGCATGTGTTCAGATCCTCTAGTGCCAAAGTGAGTGTAGAGGGCTCTGAAAATCATGATATAGGGGTCGGCCCCTAAATCTATATGCAAATCATCCTGTGGACTCTAAATTTGTGTTTGGCGCACAAAATGGGTCTCATGGGTCTCCTAGTAATAAAATAGCCTAATTCTGCTCTAACGTTAAGGGTTGTGAGGGTGGTGCTAGCCCTCCTGAGTCTAAAGGGGTGAGACAAACTTCGTTTGAGCCTCAAATCATCTGCCAAAGCATGTGATTACTAATAAACCAGATGGGGCACCTTGGTCCAAATGCATCATCTTATGATTAATATGGGTAAAGTGCAAACTGTTGGGGTGTTGTAGGTGCCCTTGGACTGGAATGATGCTTTGCAAGTGGTAGGAGTCCCATGGCTTTCAACACTCCACCTGTAGGGTGTCATAATGCTCCTCTAATGGACTTGGGCCCTAGTTAAGTTGCCCAACCCATGATGAAAACCCCCTGCCAATCACATACAATGTCTAATGTTGCATCTTCAACATTAGGTGCAATAATCAATAGTATATCTAAGTCGACCAAGCTTGTTAGTTAAGGGCAAATTAGTGAGCAGTGACAGTTGCAACAACAATGATGGACAACAATGGTACTTGAGTGAAGTAATGTAGAAGCAGCATGATTGTATTTGGGTTATTATCTGTTAAACACATACATGGTGAAGGCAAAACATGAAGGATAAGCATGAGATTGCATCTATTATTCACAATAATACATATATATAGTACATTGGTGTGACCCTTGGATTCATATTCCAAGTGGTCTCTTGGACTCCGGTGGCTGTTCACATTCCACACCAACCCATAGAGGATTACCTGTCCAACATTCCCCACCTTAATCCGAAGGGTTATGTATGAGTCTAGGAAGAGAGTTGTAATACAAAATGTGCAAAATACATGCATGCTAGCAATAGGTTGAATGTGCTCTCTGAAATGTTGTTATAAGAGGGGTGGTTTAAGGATGACCACCAACACTCGATCGCTTAGAGCAATTCCCGGAACTCTTCCAAATCTGGCATGAAGCTGAGGTCTTCTGCTAGAGGAAGTGCTCCTCATGTTTTGAAGAGGGAAACCTTCAACCTTGAAAGAGAGGTCTCAACCTATGATGGTTTAAGGATGACAACTAATTCTAGAATGTTATATGCAATTCCTGGAACTCTTCCAAAACTGGCAAGAAGTTGAAGTCTTCTGCTAGAGGAAGTGTCCCCAATTCTTTGAAGAGATGTCTCAACCCCGCAGAGATGGTTTAAGGCTGATCATCAACGGAAGGCATGCTTAGGGGCATCCTTGTCTTTGGCTACAACTCTGAATCTGGTATGGCAGGTTGTGGCTTGGGCTCGCTTGATGTGGCTTTGAAGCTTGTAGATGACCATCATTTCTACCCCTATCAGATACAAGGTGAGAAGATGGCGAAAAATCAACTGCAAGGCTGTTCAATACCTTAGAACAAGTTCTGACATATGACTGAAATATCCTCTTGGTTGTTGAGGCCCATTGCCAAGAAGCGATCCATCCAAGATGAATCTTTGTTCTTGCAGGAGGCTTGTTTTTGAAGCATCTGTTTAAAGAATGACTGGTTTTATGACAGTGTTTACATGGATGAAGATCAAAACAGTCATCTTTCACATGGACAACTCTGTCACAATGTTGGCATTTAATAATCCGCTGTGGCTGTTGTGGAAGAGGACAAGAATCTGAAACAGTTGAAGGTGAACTGTCATGAAGAAATCCAACACTCTGAAACTTGATGGGCTTTGAGTAATCTGGAATATGAAAGGACACATCCTTGTCATATCCAAGACCAGTTCTGTGCTTGTTATGGAAAAGCTCTTCCCAAGGTCTGATGACTGGCTTGGGAAGTGCAGGCTAGATTTCTACTTTTGCATGTGAATCTACTCTTGCACTAGGCACTGAATCAACCTCAACTTTATATTCTTGGTGTTGATGGGAGTTTGTCTCAATCATGAACAGAGGATTGTTTTGAACAGAAAACAATTTAGAATGACAACTCTTCTGTTGAAGCTCATCTCATTGTAGCAACGACTCAAGCTGCAAAAAATCAATATTTTCTTGTGCATTTTGCAGGCAGGTTTTAATGTCCAAAAGAGCGCTTTCGCTGATTTCTACCATGCCATCAACCGTGGAATGTATTAGACTATTTAGTAATTCTAATATGTCACTCATTTGATCTATTTCACAACAATTGAAGCAGAAAAATGGTGTTGGCTTCAACTACCAATGTACAGATAAATTGGCAAATAACTCTCACCACTAAATAACTACAACTATAAGATGAGTAGCAAGCTACCAACACAACTGTGAAAAATAAGTTCCAGGAATATTGCACCGTCTTCACCTTGGGTTGGACTCTTGACCACGTCCAATGCTATATATGAAGAAAAACAAATTTGAATGTCCCTAAAACAATAAGGCTGTGAAAGGGCTTTACCAACACCTATAGATGCGTAGTTGACCAAACATCTATTGTTGGCCATGTCTAGAGGCGAACTTCATCGTAGGCTATGGGGATTTTGGCATGGCGTCCCAGTGGGCTAGAAGTAGGAGGCTCCATGACTTCTCGTCTCTGAATGAAACCCATCAACATTGCTCACCAACAAATTCACAGTCATCTTCAAGATGTGTAGTTGCTCTCTTTAGTTCGCTTACGAAGATAGTGAGCAAGGGAGTAGACAACATTCAAGTCTTCCCAACCGATCATCTAGTTGGGGCAAAGATTAAAAAGGATTAGCATAACTTTTGGCATTCATTTAAGCTTATTGCATGCAAAAGTTACCTCCTTCCTCGAGCTTTAAGCAAAACAACCTTCGCAGACCTTTTGTTGAATTAATTTGTCCACGACAGGTCAAATTCAGCCAAGCTACCACGATTTATTTACCTCAACTTTATCTCAGTTCTACTAAATGATTGAAATTTAACACTTCCTCTCCCAAAATTAAACCTATACAACAAAAATATACCGCTCTTTCAATGAAACAATAAATTCCTCCTTCAAGACTGCTAATTTTTTTATTTTACAAATACCTCTCTCAGACAACCATTTGGATAGAGAGGGCTCCTCGTGACCGCTATTTTCATAGAAAACCTCTCCAAAACTGCCTTTTGGATAGAAGGAAGTCTAAATTTGTCCACTGCCACAAATTCCAACCCCTTCTCATACTCTAAAATTCCTCACTGCTTTCCTCCCTCTCTCCTCAGTAGAATCGGATTTTGAATCAAAGGAGTCAATTTAGTTCTTGCTCCTCATTGCGTCTGTCTGTCTTGGACGACCTTCAATTTGCATGAGTTCATTCAAGTGCATCTGCAACACTTGCAACCTTCAACAATTTCAGGCAAAAATATATGCCAAATTGAACAACCTGCAAATAACAAACCAGAGAGCGCAGATTGATTCTTACTGCAAAAAGACTTGGAAGCATTATGGTGAGGCTATATGTATTAAGAGTGGCAGTAGGTGTTATGCAATGGCCAGCATTCAACGGAGGTGTGGTATTGCAGTGGACTAGCGTTCAATGGAGGTGTGGGAGTGAGGTATGCCAAGGGACCGAAGTAGTGGGGTATAACAGTTGCACCAAATTGGGTATGATTTTCTCCTCTTTCCGAATTCCAAAGATGTTAGAAAGCGGAGAACCAAAAAAATTTTGCGCTCAGATATGATCGGGCCTGTTCAAGAACGTTAAGCATTTTTTTCTCTGGACTCACTCTACGGTAATGTAGTGGCCATAGTTAGGGAGAGATACACAACTTTGGGAGAGCATTAACCATAACTATATATAAAATGCACCGCGTGGATGGGGGAGGCGTAACAACGTCTAAGAACGGTTTAGAATGTAAGCGTTATGATAGTGCAGGAGCAGTTTGGAGTGTAAGCATTATGAAAGTGGAAGATTGAATCAATGGAATGCAATGATCATAGCCGACAAAGAGGAGAGAGCAATAAGCTTCAAGCAGCGGAAAGTGTCGGAGAGTTGTCTTATGTCCCAACAATTTCAAGCGGTACTGTTAAAATTTCCCAGTTATATGCAGCGGGAGATGCCTCACCTTCATGGAATAAATCACCTCATGTTCAAACTGAGGAGCACCAAAAGTGAGGAGACATTGCATGCACATATTAAGATGGGGATGAAAGTTGCAGATTGCACGTAGAGGAGCGGTCATGAAGGGGATCAAATTTTTATCAATAAATTAGCAGCCTGAGAAACAGGGAAGACAAAACTAACATGTAGAGAGGCCACAAAACAAGTGGCTCAAATTAAGCAGGGTAGGAATACGCCTGCAGCTCTGATACCATGTTAAACACATACATGGAAAAGGCAAAATATGAAGGATAAGCATGAGATTGCATCTATTATTCACAATGATACATATATATAGTACATTTGCTTCCTTCCAGGCCTACCTGGTAAAGTCTTGTATGTACATTCATACATAATTGAGCTTATTATTGAGCCATTCAGGTGTAGTGTGTATTTGACATGATGATTTTCTAGTTTATGCTGATGCTCTGAATATTTAAGTTAATTAACTAACCAATTGAAAACAAAGAGTAAACACTGATTCGCCTCCCTCTCAGTATTTCCAACAATTGTTATAAGAGCAGGTCTTTGATTGGAAGCTTAACATCTTGAAGGTAGATCCATAGCATTTAGTATTTATTGACAAGATGGTTGATGATTCCGAAGATGTCAAAACCCTCAAGGAGAAGGTTTGAATACTAACACGTGACTGGGAGAGGTTCCAGAACCTTGTATGGCATTCTTCACAACGAACATGAAGAACTAAAGGCCGAAAAGAAGAAGATTGAGGAAAGTAGCCATTTTATCGATGCGGACAATATCCGGCTTTCAGCTCAAAGTGACAACCTACAATCGTCTAAAAAGGACAAGGAACTTGATGAAATCAAGAAGGAAGTGGAGCATCTCAAAAGCAAATTGCTAAAAGCAAACGATAGGGAAAGAACCTTTACAAGTCAGCTCAAGGAAAAAGAAAAAGAAAAGCCAAACAAATGGAACAAGAAAAATAAAGAAAAGCAGATCACCTCCTTGAAGAGGGAACTTGAAGAAGCCAAAAGGGTTGAGGATGTCTTAAAAGGTTAGATAAAGCAAAAGGAAGAGGATTGCATAAATCATGAGCAAGAAATCGTCACCTTAAGAGCTGAAGTAAACAAATTGAAACAGAAATTGAGAAGTTCATAGGTCTTAGAAGACATTATCAATTGCCAGAGATCACCACTCATCAAGACAGGACTTGGATACATTGGTGAGTCCAGAGCCACCACATGTCAAAGAAGATGAAGATAAGCCACATGAAGAGAAGCCTCATCCCAATGATGAAGATCAATTACATGAAGAAAAAATCCAACCCAAAGATGAAGAGCAGACACATGATGATTTTCTAGTTTATGCTGATGCTCTGAATATTTAAGTTAATTAACTAACCAATTGAAAACAAAGAGTAAACACTGATTCGCCCCCCTCTCAGTATTTCCAACAATTGTTATAAGAGCAGGTCCTTGATTGGAAGCTTAACATCTTGAAGGTAGATCCATAGCATTTAGTATTTATTGACAAGATGGTTGATGATTCCGAAGATGTCAAAACCCTCAAGGAGAAGGTTTGAATACTAACACGTGACTGGGAGAGGTTCCAGAACCTTGTATGGCATTCTTCACAACGAACATGAAGAACTAAAGGCCGAAAAGAAGAAGATTGAGGAAAGTAGCCATTTTATCGATGCGGACAATATCCGGCTTTCAGCTCAAAGTGACAACCTACAATCGTCTAAAAAGGACAAGGAACTTGATGAAATCAAGAAGGAAGTGGAGCATCTCAAAAGCAAATTGCTAAAAGCAAATGATAGGGAAACAACCTTTACAAGTCAGCTCAAGGAAAAAGAAAAAGAAAAGCCAAACAAATGGAACAAGAAAAATAAAGAAAAGCAGATCACCTCCTTGAAGAGGGAACTTGAAGAAGCCAAAAGGGTTGAGGATGTCTTAAAAGGTTAGATAAAGCAAAAGGAAGAGGATTGCATAAATCATGAGCAGGAAATCGTCACCTTAAGAGCTGAAGTAAACAAATTGAAACAGAAATTGAGAAGTTCATAGGTCTTAGAAGACATTATCAATTGCCAGAGATCACCACTCATCAAGACAGGACTTGGATACATTGGTGAGTCCAGAGCCACCACATGTCAAAGAAGATGAAGATAAGCCACATGAAGAGAAGCCTCATCCCAATGATGAAGATCAATTACATGAAGAAAAAATCCAACCCAAAGATGAAGAGCAGACACATGTCAAAGAAGAGAAGAAGTCTTATGAAAGGAAGTCTCATGCCAAGAACGGAGAGAATCTCAAAGTCAAATTCCTTCACAAATAAGCTAACACCGAAAGTTGGAAGATCAATACCTCAAGTTAGGATGATGCATTCAGGACACCAACTCATGATAAAGCATTCACTAGTGGAGAACAACAAACATATTCTCAAGGACAAGACACCTTTAGTAGATATTTACCCTATACACACAGGTATGCAAAGACATTTCATGGTTATTGTTACACATGTTCTAACTATGGACACAAAGCTGGAGACTGTAGGGGATATAGTAGGAGTATTGACAAAGGGTTTTATCAAAGCCCTTGGAGTAGATTTTCTGGAAGACAAGACAGAGTCCCATATACCTATGACAACAAGAATTACAATCTTTTGCTTCATCATTGATACTAGACATAGTGTCATTTATGCCATAATCTCGACCATTTTGCACGAGATTGCAAAAGTTGATTGGAACGAACCTCGCAGAACCAGGAAGAAAGGAATGCAGAATGTTATCTATGTCATCACATTGGTCATTTTGCACGAGATTGTAGAAGCAGTTTGACGTGGACCCCACAGAATCAGGAATGAAGGTCATTCACTAGGCAGGAAGATAAGACCATCAAGTTCTGGGATAGAAAACATGTTTCTCCATGATCTCTTACACGATTAGGAGATGCATAGAGAAAGGGGAGTTTGTAGGAGCAACATGATTTTTAGGGGGAGCATCAACATAGGATCTAATATAGCAGGAAAGCATATTGACAGGAGTCTATCAAGGGAATTACATCAAAGGTCCACAGGATCAAGGATATTGTCAGGGGGGCTTGCAGAGATGATGCAGAGAGCATGTTGTCAGGAGGAGCCATGTCACTTGATGTGCCAGTCACCCTTTGCCATTGATGTCAAAGGAGAAACTTAGAAGGAACACGCGAAAGAGAGAGATGCATGATGTAACACCCCTCGGTATGCTTGGTGTGTTGACATCAATGACAAAGAGGGAGATTGTTGATCAAGTTGTCATTGATGTCAAAGCGGGAGTAGTTGCAGGATGTAAAACAGGTACGCAATATGTCATTGATGTCAAAGCAAGAGAAGGAGCAAGTATGCAATGGATGAGATGATGCAGTTTATTGAAACCCTAGTCCTAGGTTGTGGTTACTTGGACGACAGACATACCTTGACTTTGTTGGAGTTTATAAAGCAGCAGATAAGTGTGTTTGACTTGGAAACCTTTACCATCAGATTCTACTCATCTTGTTGAATCCCTTGGTATGTGGAGTTTCTCGTGGGCCCTCACACTTTGAGAGAAATGCCCAGTCAATGTTGAAGTGGTCCTAAATCCCCGAGGGCTAATGATGTGGAAACAATATGTGATGATATGGCACTAGTTGGATGATGTGACAGTTCCAAGGTTGATGATGTCCACCATTAGTTGAATGATCTAATGTGGTTTGTGGAAAGAAGTCCTAAACAAGTATGATGTGGCAATAGAAGAAATAATAAAAAAATTATGTTCCAAAATTTCGTTGGACCAACTTAACTTAATTTATGAGCGCATTAGCTTTTTGGTTGGGCCCACACAATATTGGACCAAAATTTGACCATGTCGGATTTAGAGGTTGGCTTAATTTTTGGTATCTTTTGAAATTTAAATTAGAATGAATTTTAAGGGTCGGCTAGTTATTCTAGAACCCTCATCAAATTATGTCAAAGGAGGTCACTTAACTACGATTTCAACATCAAAAGTTATAACACTCAAAGGTGTATCAATTTAGCTCTGCAGTCATCTTCTCAGCATTGTGGATCTGACAGAAATCGCAGTTTCTGGGCACAAGGATTTTTGGACTTCATTTTTTTTTGGAGGTTTCGTTGGGAATCTGTTTTATGCCTGCAAGTATCGCTGGAGAAAATCAACACCTACAGTCATATGAAACCACTCGACCCTGTCTTGTTTAAATTAACTTTTGGGTATGTCGCAACCTGATCTGGAGCAGCATGATACTTTTGACCTGAGAGAATGTTCATGGCTTATAATCTCATCACTTTGCCCCTCTGTTAGGGAATCGAGCTCCATGTAATTTAAACACTGCGATCATCAAATTAATTATGTAGAGTTTGGCTTCCTTGTGGGGTTCTTGGATTGGTTGGAAGCAGCGTTTTCATTGACAGCAGAACATCCAAAGCCTCAAGCACGTCTTCCTTGAAGGACAATTTCAGTTTCGCTAGGGCTTTTGCAAGCTGTTGGTTGCAACCTTTCAGAGGATAGGACCATCAACGAAAAGTAGCTCTGGAAGTCTCCTTTTAGGTTCTGATTTGCGGCTATGGGATTCATTTCTTTTTGCGATCCTTTTGCAGGATATACGATGGGCTATGATTATGATTTTCACCGGATTTGAAGGCTTAATTGATTGGGCATCAATTTGAGTTCAAATTACTTACTTCTCTGCAATTTCTTGAAGGAGAGACCACCTATCTTGCTGGCACAAAACTAAGATAGAGAACTGTACCACGTGAAGGGACAAAATCTCAGGAATCTGACCTTGTGAATACGCAGCCTTATTCTGGGCTACAAACTGAACAAAAGACAGTCTGTTCTTTCTCAAAGTTTGTGACTACTCCTGTGTGGCCATGTAATTCCTTATGCATCCTCTGTTCATCTTTAGTCCAGTGAAGAAGCAACTTGTGAAGACTTGAAATTCAATTGAAATTCTAACTCTCGACCGCCTATGAAGATTGAAATATGGCAGTGCATTCTTGTCTAAAAAATTCTGAGACTCTCTACCTGAAACATCCAGACATTGCAATGTCTTGAAATTAAGACCTACAACATATCAGTATCATTTTTGGACTATGCAACCCTGAGGAAGCATTCGATTCAGAGATACAGTGAAAGAGTAATCTTGTTGACAGTCACCATGTCCTATGTGACAGTAACCCTGAAACTGTGATCCCTCAAATAACAAGTAACCTTAATACATGATCTGAATATGGTAGTTTATATGTGTGAGATGTAACATGACAGTGTTCTTGTCACCTATACAGCAATTTATGACTGTGATAACACATTCTGGTTAGCAATAACCCCTTGGCAAAGACCCTTTTGTATTTGTATTGCCTTGACAGTGATATGAACCTAGTGATGACTTGACAATGATACAGGCCTGATATAGATATCACCTATGTTGCCAGGAAACGTGGGTGCGGGGACGGGGACGGCATTTTTGGAAACTGGGTCGTGGGTTCGTCGAGTAATATAATAATATTAAATTTTAATAATTAAATTTTTATAAATTTTTAATTTATTAAATTTATAATTAATAATATATATGAAATTTGAATTTGTATATTTTTTCAACTTTAAACAAGAAAACTTTAATCATTTAAACATGCACATCATTGAACATTCAACATTAACATTGACAGGCACAGCTATGTGAGAGAGCTCAAGGCTACTACAGTACTACTAAAAGTTTAAAGGCTTTTAAGTTTTAACTTAAAAAAAATTCAGATCCTTGATATTTATGCATTGCATAAAAATTTAAAATTGTCAAAATGTAGCTTTGATACGAGCTGTAACTTGTAAGTTGTAAGCAATATAATAATTTGTAACTAAAAAACCAAATATCATCGTTCAAGTTTCCTTACAGATTGGTAGTCATAGAACCAGAGCACAAAGAAAAAGTAAATAACAGAAAAGAAATGTCATCATCGAGCTAGTAACGAATGAGATATGTGGCAATTAGAAGTTAGAACAAGTAACTGGACAATGGAACAGTATGCTGCAACTGTGTCGTTGATTTAAACAATAAAACAATAATATGATGACTGAGATTTCTTTACATGAAACTAACAGAAGAATTTCAATTTCATACTGAAGGGAATAATAGCTTGGATGACCTTAATCCAAATAACAGGTTAGAATAAGAATTTACAGGACATGCTTAGCCATTTAATAAAAATAATGTACTGAAATTCCACGGAATTATTTCTGAAATGAAAATCTGAAAATGTTGTTGACGTATGTGATCGATCCATACAAATCACTCAATGCCAGAAGGTTTCAAATCAAGTAATAGTGTAAACCATTCAAGCTCTCTTCTATTGAATAATCCAATCATTTATGCTTACAAGCTGAAAGCATGGCAACATGGTCAACAAGGAGCAGCAAGTACCCATACCTAAAGAGTACCTTTTTTAACTAGAAGGGGCATTCGATGAAAACCCCAAAGTTAAAAAACCAGCCACCCAATACAATGTAGGTGGACAAACAACAGGAAGACACAAAAGCACAAGGAGAAAAGCTACAGGTGCAAGAAATGAATCTTTTAGATGGTCAAGGTGAAGTAACAGAAGAAATCAATAAATCTAAGCTAGACATTGATTCTAGGTTACTGGATCCACTTATGGAGAATCCAAGATCCATTTTTCTGTGGATCCAATCCACTTTGGATACATTTCCAATTTGGAAGAGCCAGAGGATCTGCTCGAGATCTGTTTTTGGCTTGCCAGAATGTCAAGCTGGCGGATCCTCCAAAAAAGACATTTTCATTAAAACAACATTAAAATACATAAATTAGAAAATAGAAAGAACAAAAAGACAAACAAACAAACTGTGAGGCCAATAACCCTAAATTTTGCCTAAAATGTAGCCACCCTCCCCAATCCTAAAACACTCAAAGTCTGCATTCCTAAATTTGTGAGAGCAATTGGAAGCGAAATATATTCAGTGATTTGAATTTTCAATGTTTCTAGTTCATGGAATTTTTTTCAACTTATATATCTATATATCATTCCTTGTATCCAAGTCCCGACTTTCAAAGGATCAAATTATTGAGCTTCTTGGTATTCACTTTTCATTAGAAGTGCTAATACAGTTCTCTAGATAGCTGTGTTTGGCCGCAGTGACACTGAAAGAATGAAATACTAGCCGCTGTTTGTCAAAGACCACTAATCAAGCAAATGCAGGAAATGAACGGGAGGAAATGATCACAGCTATTATGTAGCCGAAAAATCAATGCTGTTATTATGAAGTATGCATAAAACACTACTCATCCATTCATAATAATAACTTGTAACTGCCGGGAAGCTTCACATTCTCTAGAGTTGCTTGCAAATATTCAGCATTTCAAAAACAGCAATTGCTACAGCTCTGACCTTGATGTAGCTTTTTGCTCTGGAATACATGATGCATTTTTCAAAAATAAAAAGCCAGCGACTGCGGTTCTAAATAACATAATATCGTGCTCAATGGATTCTATTTAGATTAACTGGCCAATATTTGGTTATGTAACTCTCTCTTCCTCTTCACAACTATGGGACAATGGGGCGCCAACTGTAGATTTTCCTGTTGTGTGTACATTGTAAGCTGACAGCAAAAATATGAACGAGTCTCATCAAGATTTTGATCACACATCACAGTGACCTTGGCTCTATTGACAATAGTGAGCCTCTAAGTAACTTGATGTCGATGTATGCCTATAACAACGACATGGAGAGTTTCCTGACAGTGGTAATGATCTGACATTAAGAGTTATCTGTGATGGCAGCAAGCAGCAATTTATGTTTGAAATATATGTTTGTTCTAAGAAACCCTAACTAGTGAAGGAAAGCACATTCCTGTAGCTACATCGTTCTGGTTTCATGTTTCAGCAGTGATATACACAACCTCTTTCTGGCTCTTCTGAACTTAAGATCTCGAAGTGACCTTAGGATAAGATGAAAGATTGTAACCCTTGACATCACTCCTTGATTACATGACAGCAGGAACTTTGATGTGGTGAAAATGTGATAACATCCATGTAGCAGATGACTGTGAACTTGGTGGCAACAAGTTCTTGTAAGATAAAACCTTGAGCATGACTATCTTGAGATTTAGCCTATTGAGGAAGCAATAGTATAGCAGTGATAGATAATTGCAATAGTAGATGGTGATGCAGTAGTGAGAGTAAGAACATATGTGATGGCAGCAGTAGCAAGGGCAGCAGCAGAAGTAGTGGGCAGTGGCAGCATGAGTAGCAGATGTAGCAGTAACAACAGTGGAGAGATTAGTGAGCAGCTACAGTTGCAGCAGCAGTGATGAACAACAGTGGTATAGTTGAGTGTAGCAGTATAGAAATATGCGGTGTTGATAATATCGCCGAGATATCGGCGATATTCGGAAATATTGCGATATTTTCGGCGAGCCGATATATCGCTGACAAAATATCACGATATTTTCGGCTTTTGAAAATATCGCGCGATTTCCAAAATATCGCCGATATTTTGGAAAATATCGCGCGACGATCAAAAATATCGCCCGGTGACTGTAAAAATTTTCTGCATGGCCTATAAAAATCTGATTTTGGTTTTTTTCATATCATTTTCATTTCTGATTGCTGGAGAAGGAAGGGGAGAGCTATTGATATGCTATTAATATTTCATGGTAATGTTAAATTCTTAAAGTAAAAGGATGAAAATGAATATTAAGGAGAATAAAAGGATGAAAATGAATATTAAGGAGAATGTCACTTTTACTTAAATTTTTAACATTACCATGAAATGACTCAGGATGTTTGAGAGTGGTTCCGACCTCATTGGATTTCATATGGAGAAAGTAGAATTTTAGATTTCATTCAAAAATGCAGCAGACTTATCAGTTTTTTAGGATTTCAAGATTGGAAGATTGTAATGTTTCCAGGTGACAGCCCCTGCCCGGGCTACCCCTACCACCAGTAGAGGACGTGGTCTACCTCCTATAGCTCCTACTTCTAGTTCTTCAGCTTCTAGAGCATAGCAAACTCCACTGCCAACTCCACCAGCACCAGCGTCTACATCTAGAGGGAAAGGGAAAGCTGGCATTTTCTCGCAAGAGACAGAGGAAATCAAATAGGATAGAACTTTAAAGTATTTTATGTTGCTTGTAAGTGTACTGGACAGAATGAACATTTGAATATCCAAGAATCAAAGACCAAGCATACAATTTAATTTCTAAATAGTTAAATTTTGATCTATTTATTTTTTAAAGTGAAACTTGAACTTTGAAAGTATGTATATTTTAATTGATTAGAATGAAGTTGCCAACTGCCCAATTTAATATGGATAAAAACTTATATTTCGCATGTTGTATATATATAATATATTATATATACTATATATATATATATATATATATATATAATGTGTCCCCCGTGTCTTGTTTCCAGGTCGTTGTGTTTCGTGTTGAATACTCGTATTTACATGTCCTCTGTATCTCGTGTCCTCGTGTCATGTGACTTAGCTTAGACAATATTGATGTATTGTCTCCGTGGAGGGTGGAGTCTGAGGAGCCCCTCTTGGAGGAGTCACCTTCATGGTTAGAGCCAATGGTAAATGATCCATTAGAGCAGGGGCAGCAAGAGGAGGACTCGGAGTTAGAGGAGCAGCAACACTCAAAGGAGGAGCAGGAGGAGGAGGAGGACACTGTGGGAGCATCAGCGTCAACACCATCTGCTATAGATATAGGAGAGCATAGCCCCATACCTAGCACTCATTATTTGACATTAGGTGCAAAGGCAGGGTCAGGGCCTCCTACTACTAGGGGCAGGCTTGGCAAACAACCCATCATGTTTTCCCGTAAAAGGGGGAGAGGGCAGTGATTTCAGATAGATAGCTGCTAGTTTTATTTGTTATGCTACATATAACTCATGATGATGAGATACTTTTATATATGTGATGTTATTTGTATTGGTTCTCCACATTTGAGTCCTTGAATGGACAATTATCAGGGATCAGCAGGATTTGGTATCGCCTTTGATGTATCATTTCTATTTGACATCATATATATCAATGTTTTCTTCATATTTATGTGCCAATATGTTTATTTCATGTTGTTATTGCTTTATATGTTTAAAAGTCTTAAAAAATGAATATATTATGCATTTTTTATGCTTGCCGATATTTTGCCGATATTTTCGCCGATATTGCCGATAAGATATTTTCTGGACCCTCGCCAATATTTTCCCGATACCGATATTATCAACACTGATAGAAACAACTTGATTGTATTTGGGTCATTGTCCCTGGTACGGGAGCCCAACCCCTTAGGGTGCAATTGCTTCCTTTCAGCTTGGTGGACAAACTCTTGGGAGTCTTGCAATTCCTACCAGGCCTACCTGGTAAAGTGTTGCATGTACATTCATACATAATTGAGCTTATTATAGAGACATTGTTGTGTACTGTGTATTTGACGTGATGGTTTTCTAGTTTATGCTAATGCTCTGAATATTCAAGCTAATTAACTAACCAATTGAAAAGATAGAGGAAATACTGATTGACCCCCCTCTCTGTATTTCCAACACTTGATTCAGTTAAAGACCCATGAGGACATTCTTTGTGCCCCCACAGCCACTTGGGTGCATCACAAGTCATTTGCTTGGACATTAAGGGGCCACCCCCTTCATCATTGTTATTCGAGCCCTCCTATTCATCATGGCACATGATGGACTTGATTTGGCCTTCCAACTACCCTATTAGCTATTGTTTTATCATTTTGGCTGCCTTGAGAGGCTTATTACTCATCTTTTTGGAACTATTTGGTGGGCTTGTAAGCAAAGTGATGTTATTTTGCACATTATTTTATTCTAGGGGCATTGCTAGGGTAATTTAGGCCATTTGAATACCCTAAAGGCTCATATAAATACATGAGAGCCTCATTCTATCAATCATCATCACTCGGATTAGATTTTGTCTCTTAAAAAGAATTCGGACCTGCAATTGATGGAAGAATTGGAGTATTCTTGATGCATTTTGATGTTTGGGTTATTGCTATCTTATATTGGAGCTTCATGTTTGCAAATGTGATGGCTGGATATACTCTTTTTTGATGTAATTGCTCTTCTCATGCAAATTTCTTGTTGATACATGTCTAATGTATGGAATGCTATGTCATGATTGACTTGTGCCCTAAAAATTTAATGTGAATTTATGAAACAATTAGAATCTTGATTCATTGCATATGTTATTCATCTTGCAAAAGAGCGAATGTTCCTAGGGGTGGGTTGTGCACCTTTTACCTAGAAAGTTGAAACACCATCAAATTTTGTAAATCAAAGTGTAAATTCCTCTCGTAACCTAACTAGTGCCTCTCTAGGCTAGCAAAGTTGCATGAAGGACTCCTTGGTAGAGAAAAAATCTCAAAATCAAACTTATCTTTCATTCATCCCAATTGGCTACGCACTGATCCTTGTCCTTGGTGATCACCCTAAAAATCATCTTTACCTCCTTCCAAAAATTTTGGCCCTAACACTAGGTGGCCTAGCTAGGGCATCAAACGAATTTCGTTCGAGCCATCATCTTGAAGAGTGAGTTAGTGAGGAACTGCGTTGGGGTGTCTTCTATTAGCCCTCCAAATTTGAAGCCTATACCACGGTCGGTTTGTGAGAAACACTCAACCCTAGCTCCAAAATTGGTTGGTTTAGGTCTCCTTTGGTTAGTGGCATCTTGAAGGTCTATTTACTCAAAAACTCAACAGAAGCTTATCATTGTTGTCACCTTCCCCTATCCTTGCTTAACCTAGACACTCTTTTAAGGATCATCCAAACCCTAGGCCATACTTGGATCTTCCTAAGGCCCCTTTGTGGTCCCATATTTTCATTATTCTTTACCTCACAAGACCACTTGAGGAACCTTAATTCTTTGAAAGTCTTAGGTCTAGGATATCCTTCACAAGTGAATATCCCTAGTCCCTAGGTCTAAGCCTCCCTTGAACCTTTCTTGGAGAGCCAATATCTCGCTCTTGAAGCAATCAAGCTAGTATTTGAGCCTCTCCTTGGAATGGACCTTGGAAATCACATTGTAATCCATCATTGATCTTACCTTTTATAGTGATTTCCTTCATACCAACACTCCTTCCATCGGTGAAAGTCCATAAAGAGCAAGGGACATCGACTGACGTGACAATGGGTCCTTGTCCCACTATTGCCACTTGGTCTAGTAGTAGTCCCTTTGGAACCCCTCATAGGAACCCTGCTAGATTGTGTGGTAACAACGCCCTCTCAACGCAATTTTGTTTTCAAAAAGACAATGATTTATGGCATGGAGAAGCCTATTATTTGACAAGATTTTCCTACTAATGCTTAGCAATCCATGATAATGTTTAAGAAAAGTGACATTCCCCTTTATCTTTCATTTTCATCCTCTTACTTAAATTTTTAGCATTACCATGAAATAACTTAGAATGTTTGAGAGTGGTTCTGACCTCATTGGATTTCATACAGAGAAAGTACAATTTTAGATCTCACTCAAAATCTATCAAACTTGACAGTCTTCTAGGATTTCAGGATTGAGGGGAATTGCAATACTCAATTGGATTTTATCATGTACCAAGGTATGGAACTAGTATTTAATCAAGAGCACCAGGTACTCTAAGTACCTTGATGTTAGTGACATTGGTTGTGAAACTCCTCTATCATGAGCAAACTAAAAGAAAGTACCCATCACTCAAACAAAATCTTGACATGACATACAATGCTTTTTCTATCTTATTTTAATGCTTAGAGTGTGATAATGATGACGGAGATCCGAATATAGGCAATGATTTTGATGATATATCGGTATTTGTTTTAGCATGATTTTTTTTTAAATGGTAGAGGGCATGCGGAGCTTGTTCGTTGATGTATTTTTGGTTTAGAGATGGATTGCCCTCGATGTTATTTTGGTCATGTACACCCTTACATGCTATGTAAATGAAAACTTTTGCTTATTTGTGTATAAATGGTTTGGATTCATAAGGATGTAGATGAATATATATGTTTTTGTATAAAATTTGAATATTTTGTGTGTTATTGGTTGACTTTTTTTTTGGTCCAGTGTTTTTATCAGTTCCAGGTCTGGGGTGTCTATTGGTTCGATGACCAGTCCGGTTCTTAGACTTTAGTATAATGTCATTTTCATATGATGAATTTACTTTCAGATGTGCATTGCATAATCTCATTTTTGAAATGATGAATTTAAAAGGAAAATAGCATAATGTCAAATAATGGATTCAATTTACTTTTACATGTACATTGCAGAAATGATATTTCATAATAGTCTAATATGAAATGATGAATTTCAATCTAGATGTATATTTCATAATTATTACAATTTACTATTTATTTATTGACATATTGTTGAGATTTTATTTTTTATTTTTATATATTAAAATTTTAATAATTTTATAACTTTCATGACTCTGACGTCCCCCAATTCCCTGAATTTTTTTCTAAAATTTGGGGTTTCTTATATACGTCCCCTTGTGCGTATCCTCTCTCCTACACTTCCCCGTCCCGGAAACTTGGTGGAACATTGAAAATAAAACATGAAACTTTGCAAAAATGACAAAGTTGATTACATATTACATCTTGTTCTACAATGTTTCAATGAACAAAAGTATCTCAAATATGACAAGATATAAATATAAATTCAAACTGCAAGAGAACAATATGTCTCCATGTGGATCAAACTGTTGGAAAACTGATTAGAGCAGCATTTGTAATTTAACTTTTTCCTTACATGACATTTACTTGTGATTTTATGTTTTTCTTCTTAGTTATGATTATGTTTTCATCATCAAATAAATGCCAAAAACAATAAAGATCGCGTGAACACAACATATAGGCTCTACGCCAGGGACAAAACCCCTCCATGGGGAAAACCCATCAAAAACTTCTCTTCTTATCAACTTCAAAGGAGACTTCCAACACCAAACATAAGGCCTCTAGCTCTCACCAAGATACAAGTCAACCAACCAGCAAAACGTGTCATGGAGGACCGATATTCTTTGAGGACTGGGGTGTCCAAGATAAGAATAGTCCTCATCGAGCATACCCTAAGAGAACCCGGGTGGGGTATGTTTTGAGAGAGACAATGATAAGTGTGTCTATAAATCATTGGTCTCACCAACATTGAGCTCAAATCTTGTGGAAAGATGGAGTTGTTAGTCAAGGCCATGCTATGTAACAATGTTGGTTGATATGATGTTATACAAATGAGTTGCAAATCCTAAATTCTTCTTGTCAGAAATTCTTCAAATTGAGAATGACCAATTACCGTTACGAATACCTCCCCAGTTAAGAGGGAGTGTTGTAAAATGTAACAAGGTTAAGTCTTCATAATGAAATTGTAATTGTGATTTTGTAAATGATGTAAAGAATAAAATAAAATTATTTTGTAATGCCTTGCTTCATGGGTTTCATGAGCAAGAAGTTTATTTTTAGATGGCTCCCATTGAGAACCTTAAGATTTGTCAAAAGGTCAATGTCATGTCAAATGTATTCTAGCAAATAGCCCTCCAAAGACAAGCACTGTCCTCCTCTTCCTATGTCGTCCCTACAAGATGAAATAATAACTCATGTCGGCTCACGTTATGGCGACACACTGGTTCATCAACTCATGTCAGCTTATATTGACAGACAGACTACTATATATACCCACCTCGGCCTATTCCATAGTCAGAGACTTTTCTCATACCTCTGAGTTTTTCTGATGGGCAGAACAGAGAAGTATTTGGACATCTCTCTGTAATTCAGACAAGGTAATAGACAGAAGTTCGGACATCTCCATGATTTCGGTGGACAGCTATAGTGAACAATTCAAATACTAATGCAATCAAGAGAATAATGGATCCCTCTGGAATTCGAGTATCAAAGCAATTTGATAACTTCGAATCCCTGTGGTGACTACAGTGATACATACAGTTCGGTATCGTGATTACGAAAAGAATATGAAGGCTACAGTTTCAAGAAGAAATCACAGTATTGTGCCATAACAAAGCCCATTGCTCAGTGCTATGAAGGAGCTACATATCACAGTGATTTTGTAGGCTCTCAGTATAAGTTTCGGTGCTATCTTAAGAAGAAGGATATCAGTACTATTTTAAGAGAAATGGCTCGGTGCCATCATAGAAGTTAGGTCCAGATAATATGATAGAAAGAAGGACGACAGTAAGAAGATCTTAATAATGCCATGAAGGAAAAAGTCGAAGAAGAATCAAGAAGGAGTTTGATTGTCCAGAGGATATGTGTCTTGGTCTTGGAGTGGCAAATAGGTCAGGGGTCTTGGTCTTGGTATTTGTCAATTGGAATCTCTATAAGAAGAATATGTGCAGACTTTCCTCTCAAGGAGTGAGAGGTTTTGGCCCTGGGTCATAGCCTACATGTTGTGTCTCTTATCTATTTATGTTCATGCATGGGTTACTATTTGATGAAGAAGAACACTAATAATCTAACAAGAAGATCCTTATCTAATCAAGTAAAAAGCATTCACAAGCAGTCACCAAAGAAGAGAAATCAACTAATACTAATGCCCTAGATTTCTCAACACAACTTACAACAAAAAAATTTGACCTTCCAATAACAACTTCAATCCAAGCAACTTTGACCCCCAACAACTTTTCCAACAACTTCGAACCCTAGCAACTTTCCGACAACCTAGTCTTCCAGCAATTTCGACTTCCAACAACTTTCCAGCAACTTCGTACTCCAACAACTTTGACTTCTAGCAACTCTTTACCTAGCATCTTCAAAAATTCGTTCCACTTTAAGAGAGAGAGAGAGAGACCCAAAAACTTCGACTCTAGCTTCCTTCTTGAACTTTGCTTGCCTTAGGACTTCTTCCTCTTTTAAGATCAAACTCTTTTTCTTGCTTCTTCGTATGTGTTGGATGTGTGCTCCAAATTAAGTCGAATGCCTTTGTTAATTTGAGTAACATGTTCTTTGCTTACTTCAATAATTCATAAGAGCCCAAGTTTAATTCCAACTTCATTCGTTAGCAATCACATAAGCTATTATCTTCTTGACATTAATTGAAGCAAAAACATAAATATCAAATGCAAAAGACAAGCCAAGACAAGAGAACACCGGGATTGGCTCAAGCCAAGGAAAAACCCAAAGATGGGGAAAATCCTTGATGAAGTCCACAAGTGCCAAAATGATGAATTGAACTTCCAAAAGTAATCGACAATGGGTTGGCCCCTTGTTCTCCACATAATAAACCCGTGGTGCTCCAAATGGCTGTGAGGGCACACAAATGACCTCATGGGTCTCCAAGTAAATCGAAGATGCCTGTAGACTATCTGTAAGGGCTCAAATGATGGTGTAAGTGATGCCACATCATCCTACAAGTCATGGGTCTGCTGCCAAGTGCATGGTACATCTGTGGGGCTGGCTGGGCAAAGGTGAACCAGGTGCATCTTCCTTGTCCAATACGTGAATCTCGAGCAATCTCTGAACATCTCTGGGGATCCATGGAGTGTTTTCTATTGTTGTGGAGGCCCATGGATCTCAACACACACCCTACATGGGCAAACGTAGTTGTCTAGAGGGTTAGGACCTCGTATCGGGAAACCAAACCCAAGATGGAGACCACTTGCAATCCTGCATAAGATCCAATGTGTTCCCTAGCCTTCCAATATAACAAGTCATTAAGGAAATTGAGTAAAAGAGCTTATAAACCATGGACCATAGGTGGGGACTTCATAATGGTTTGCCCTTCCATAATAGACTTTGGCATGTTCTAATGCCTCCAAACTCCAAATGGGGCTAACCAAGTATCCATTAGGTGGTTTCTACTTTTAAGGGGAATAATATGTCCAAGCTACATCCTTTAAACAATGGTGGCATGTGATAAAGAGGTGAATGGAGTACGGAATGAGAAGGTGCAGCTCTAGGCCACATGCTAGGGTAAAAGAGTAGCTAGTAGAAGGGAAGCCCACACTTGTGTATATAATGTCTAAGAGGGAGCAATCATGGTACATGAGGTGCCCCGACCTTCATTTTACCACCCTTCGTTATATTTTGTTTGCCCTTTTATGATTTTTCCTTCAATTAACTACTCAGGGCTCAAGGGGTAAGAGCATGATGTGTGAGATATAGTAGTGGGATGCCCCTTTTAAGGTAGGGTGGTTCATTGCCCACCAGGGTTTGGGAAAGTCATGGGTTCCTATATGATGAAGGACACAAATAGAACCTGTAGGAACCAAGGTGATGGCCATGATGATAGCGTAGAGCTCATGTATTGGCTTCTGCCCACATGCTAAATGTGTTTGTCCTGACCATCTTTTGCATTTTGTGGTACATTTTCCCGTTGAAGGTGGCCAATTATGCTTTTACTTTCCTTTTCAACTGCATCAACCTCTGGGGCATCATTCTAGGTCTGACCCAAAGTGTGGGCAAGGGGAAGAGGAGAGCTAGCCCTTTGTGGACCCAGTGGAGGAATGTGAATCCAGGTGGGAGAAATGATGAATGGGGTAATAATTAGTAGAAATGGGGTAATATATGCGAATGACGGATCGGGACCATGCAACCAGAATCAAGGTTTCCTGTGAAATACCATCCCTAAAGCCAAATGGCCAATAAAAGAGATCCCACGGGACTAGAATTCAAGGTTAATATCCAAAAAGGGGTCTAGGCGATAAGAGCATAGACTTAGTCCATTCTTTTTGTTGAATCCCCCCACTAATCCATGCCCATAAGTGTCCATGATAAGCAAACTACAATACTCAATTACCAAATGACAAGGCATACCTTTACGTTCGGGAGGCCCACCTTCAAAGATACGATCATGACAGATGGGTGAGGGACCACATCGCTGGCTCAAGTGGCGAAGAATTGGCACAACGAGCTAGTTCATGGTTGCAAGGGGTTGTTGGTTAGTTGTCGGTCGAGGACCATCTTGGAGAAAGCTATTTTCCTAGGGATATCACCCGCAAAATGGTGGGTAACCTCTGGCTCCAACTAGGACGTGATCTCTAGAAGAAGTGGACGAAGTTACTCGAACGGGAGGTCACGAGAACTCCAAAAATCTCTTGGTTACTGCAGACTTGTTTCTTGCACATAACAAAGATTAAAACAATGGAGCAACATGCTTTTAACGGTGTCTTATGATCACCCATGCTTAGTGTTAGGCCACAAAATCAACAGCAATTAAAATATGCAAATTTAAATGTAAATGCATCTAATCTACCATGAGAAATATCATATGAGGTTAGTTATAATGCAAAATCAACATGTGATGGATCCTACTCTAACATGCATAGCATATAATGTCAAGTGCTAGGTATAATCATAGGCCCAATGCAACCAACATGTCAATTGATCAATACAAGAATGCATGCTTCCATGATTATTTTTGCAGCGGACCTGCCAATACAAATGGGAACAATGATATGAGGGGTTGCAGGGGAGGGAAGTGGAAAAAGAAGAGACCCACATGCCATAGAAAGGAACCCTGGAAGAAGGAAAAGACACCAATCGAGGGGATTGGATTTGATCCTCCAACCAGGAGATGGAAATGCCAATGACCAAGTATATGAATCTTTGATGAAGAACTATCTCAAGCCTATCATCTTTAGGGTAAGGAGTGAAAGGCAGACATATTTAGGATGATACTGTTTTGGTCATTGGGAAAACAAGAAGTGAACCCATCATCGTATTTGGGGAAAAACCATGATCCTTGGTCCTTCATAGGGGAAAGTAGCTCTTCATCATGACTATGGGAATCAACATCATCACAAACATCTATTTCCAAGGTAGGGGAGGAACACTTAAACATGAAGAAAAACCCTTTATCGATGGCATGGCTTAGGGAAGCATCTTCCTCAATTTCTTCTATATTAGAGTCATCAGAATTTCCCACAATTTCATAAGGCTCTTCTTTGATTGAATCATCTTGGAACGTAAAGAAGGGACCTTTCCAACCACTAGCAAGGGCTTCATAAGGACCAACATTGTTATTCAGAAGGGGCAGAGCATTTTCTTCTTCCTTGAGCTCATTCTTATGGACTTAAGAAATCATGGGGTCTTCATTTCTATAATCAAACCCAATTCCCCAATCAACAACCCAAAAGTCACTCATAGATTCTTCGTTTATTCAACTATCATGATCTGCCTCAAAATCCTCCCATTCTTCACTATATATATGGTGTTGGTTAGGATGCCATTTATTCTCTTCTTTAGATAGGGAGGACTTTTCCTCCTTCACCAATTCCCGAAGAATGATCTCCAAGGTATTTACTACATGATTTTGATAAAATACCTCAAGAAGATGGTCATCGGTAGGACCCTTTTTATATTCACTCTTCATGAACGAAGCCTTTCCGATTGCTCATAATAGTGGGAGAAAATCTCTTGGGAGTTATATGTGGCCATCAGTTTCCTGCAAGACTTTCATATTCCATCATCCATTCTTGCAATGTCTGAGGGCTCTCGGGGTTGAGATCTTCCTCATTATCCTTAGACGACATGCTTTCCAATTCATGAGTCTCTCCTTTGGCACCATCATTAAAGTATGCATCAATAAGAGACTCTTCCTCAAGCATAAAACCATATTCAATAACTTACTCCTCTCGAAGGGCCATATCTAACATTTGGGATATGTCTTCATGAGATTGGAAACTCAACCCTTCATGAGTCTCTCCTTTGGCACCATCATTAAAGTATGCATCAATAAAAGACTCTTCCTCAAGCATAAAGTCATATTCAATAACTTACTCCTCCCGAAGGGCCACATCTAATAAGGTGTCAAATTGATCCCATGAGGTGCTAGCCTACGGAATACCAGAGCAATGTTTGATCTCAGAGCTAGGGCTTGGGTTATCTCACAACTCCACCATCTGAATGGATTCAAAATTTAAGGAGGCCTTGAGGACACACCAACGCAGTAGAGGGTAGGAAATCAAACTTTTTCTCTAACTATTTTGTTGGGAAAGTGATGCCCTAAGTGACCCAACATGGCTTGACCTAGAAGAGAAAGGCAGAGGGGGAGAAAAGTGTTCTTTGAGTGATCACCTATAGGTGGACCAATGTCTAATCCCCTGGGGAGAATGGAGCCTAAGAGAATGATGAGAAAGGAACTCATATTTCAGTCAAGGAGGCCTTAAGAACTACTACAGTTAGCGCTTAGGAGATTTCATTCACATACATGGCCCAATCATTGAGAGATGCTATGTAGAAACAATAATTCCACAATTTTGCAATTATGCAATGCATCATTTAGCCCTAACATAGCGAAAATCCCATTCAATACATATGACAAAAGTAAAAGAAGAATAGCATTAAATGTGTATACTTACATGTAATAGAACATATCTAACCATCAAAAATTTGACAATAAAGAAGCTCCAAGATAAAATACTCCAATCCAAACATCGAAATTCATCCATGCTTAAATTCATCATCCCAGAAAAGGAGTGAAATTCTCTGAAGAGAAGAATGATCCAATCCAAAGTGATGATACAAATGAATTCATGTTTCTCCTATTTATACGCTCATTAGGAGTTTGAATTACCTAATTTCAACCTACATCAGCCCATCAACTAATATAATGCGCAAATAACTATTTGTTGGTGACAAGCGCACCAAACTAGCGCACAAATAAAATAATAAGCCTCCCAATTGGTCACATGATCAATAATGCATGTCATTGGGCTCCCTAAGAGGCCTGAGGCCTGATGACGTCCATAACTGCCAAAATGATAAATAGGACTTCTAAAAGTAATGGACAAGGGGTTGGCCCCTTCTTCTCCACATAATAATCTTGTGGTACTCCAAATGGTTGAGGGCAAACAAATCACCTCATGGGTCTCCAAGTAAGTCGAAGACGCCTGTAGACCATCTGTAAGGGCTCAGATGATGGTGTAGGTGATGCCACATCATCCTACAAGTCTTGGGTTAGGTTCCAAGTGCATGGTACATTCGTGGGGCTAGCTGGGAAAAGGTGAACCAGCTGCATATTCTTCGTCCAATAGATGAATCCCCAGCAATCTCTGAATATCTTTGGGGATCAATGGAGTGATCTCTATTGTTGTGGAGGCCCATGGTTCTCAACACACCCTACATGGGCCAATGTAGCCCTCTAGAGGGTTAGGACCATAGTATTCAAAACCAGCCTTGCTAATCGGTTATCGGTCTAACTAACCGGTTAGCAGGCCCACCGGTCGAAACCGGCCAAAAAACCCAGTCAGAAGGGCCATTTCTCCAATTTTTGCAAAAAAACTATCCTAACCGACTGATTTAGGACGGAACCGGCCGGTTAAGAGGCACGCCCACCGTCAAGTGAAAAAGCAACCTACTGACTGTGTTTTAGGGATTTTGGGGGGGAACTAAGGGTGCTTTCCCTCCAAAAACACCCTCTCCAAGCCTTTAAGAGGCCCCTCTCACTCATATTTGTCTCACACATTTGATTTGGAGTGTTTATGAGTGTTTGTGAGTTTGTTTGTGAGCTTGGAGAGTGTTGAGTTTTTGTTGAAGTAGCCATCTTGGAGTTGGAGTTGGAACTATTTTGGAGATAGTGTGTAGCTGTAAGTGGAGTTGCCATCTTCAAGAAGAGGCTAAGGAAGTTAGCTTGCATTTCTAGGTAAGGATTTTCACTTGAAAATTCCTCATTTGACTATTGTCCATGAATTAAATTTTTTTATGTGTTATAAATTTATAAATTTCTCACTTATATCATCTATGATATGAACTCTCTAGCTCTATGCTATCAAATTTTGTAGCTTGCATGTGCATTTGTTTTCCTACATTTATCTTTGGTTTTCCATGTTGCTTAGCTGCAAATTTTTTTTTAAATGGCAGATTTCTTTGCAAATTGTTATCAATTCAAGCAAACATGGCTCCAAAAGGAAAGGACAGTGCATGGGCTCATTGTGATGTAATTGATGGAAAAATGATATGCAAATTATGCCATAAATCATTTGGAGGTGGGGGTATTCTTAGGTTGAAACAACACTTGGCTGGGATAAGAGGCCAAGTAAAGCCATGTGATGCACCAAATGCACTGTTAGGTCCTATTAGGGCATAATATATTTCCAACCTTGAAAAGTTTTATGAGGATAAGGCTAGGGAGAAGGCCATCCAAAATGACATTGCAAGGAAAAGGGAATTATTAGAAGCCATGAAAGAGAGTGGGTATGATGATTATGAGATTCAAGACTCCTCTTCTATCCCTTCCACCAATGACCCCTTTCACTATGCTCATCCTTCTTTTGGCCACCCATCAAAAGGAACAAAGTGAACAAACATCCAAAGTTATTTCTCATTTTCTGCCAACATTGCCTCTTCTAATCCCACTTCCTCCCAGCCAAATTATCAACCCACTTTGGATCAACATTAGAAAAGACAATGCAAAGAAACTTCTCATCAATACATTGCTAGATGGTGGTATGATTCAGATATCCCATTTAATGTTGCTTGCTCACCTTATTACCAAGTTATGTGGGACTCTGTTATAGCTGCAGGAAAAGGCTTCAAAGGCCCTAGTCTGCATGACTTGAGGGGAGCTCTTTTGCAAAAAGAGATATCTTCCATTGATAAGTATTTGGTTGAGTTTAAAGATTCATGGCTCAAAGCAAGTTGTTCCATCATGTCAGATGGATGGACAGATGGAAAGAACCACACTATTAATTTCCTTGTTTCTGGCCCTCAAGGAACCATGTTTTTGAAATCAGTTGATGCATCTGATAAGGTAAAGGATGCAACCCTTATATTTGAGATTTTGGATAACATTATTAAGGAAGTTGGGGAGCAGCACGTTGTGCAGGTCATCACTGATAATGCCTAATACTATGTTCTTGCTAGAAAGATGCTTGAGACCAAATATAAGACCATATTTTGGACTCCATGCGCTGCACATTGCATAGACCTCATGCTTGAGGATATAGCCAAAGTGGAGTGGGTAAAAACACTGTAGAGCATGCCAAGTGCATTACAAAATACATTTACAACCACTCATGGGTATTGAGCCTAATGAGGAAATACACTAGGGGCAAAGAGCTTGTTAGGCCTACAATTACGAGATTTGCAACTCACTTCCTCACGTTGCAATGTCTCAATGGTCAACATAAAAACTTGCAGAAAATGTTTTCCTCTGAAGAATGGTTTGAATCTCGGTGGGCTCGTAGACCAGATGGAAAAGACACCAAAAAAAAAAGTGTTAGACACTTATTTTTGGAAAAGGTCTCTAGAGCTTGTGAAAATTGCCAAGCCCCTTGTTAAGGTGCTAAGGATGGTGGATGGTGAAAGATTGGCCATGGGCTACATTTATGAGGCTATGGATCAGGCAAAGGAGCAGATACAGGTAGCTTACAAGTACAGGTTAGCTAAATATGGCCGTATATGGGAGATCATTGATAACAGATAGAACAATCAACTCCATCATCCTATACATGCAGCTGGGTATTTTTTGAACCCAAAGTATCATTATAAAAATCGGTTAGGAGATCTACATGATGGGGAGGTCAAAGCTAGATTGATTGATTGCTTGGAGCGCATGGTCCCCAGCCATGTAGACCAGTTGGAAATACATAGAGAGCTTACTGTTTTCAATATGGCAGGTAGTACTTTTGGCAAAAACTTGGCAAAGATGGCAAGAGATGTGGACCAACCAGGTAAGCAATTCCAATTTCCAATTTGTTTTTCTTTTCAAGTTAAAATTGTTTACGTTCTTTACAATTCAAATGATAAACTAAGTTACTAATTAATGTATTTTTCTTTGTAGCACATTGGTGGGAGTCATTTGGTGGCCAGTGTCCTCAATTGCAAAAGTTTGCAATTAGAGTCCTCAGTCAAACTTGCAGTGCTTCAGGTTGTGAGCGCAATTGGTCTGTTTTTGAGCGCATACACACGAAGAAGAGAAACTGTTTGGAACAGAAACGGTTAAATGATCTTGTTTTAGTGCAATACAACCTTTGACTAAGGAGGAACCAAATGATGAACAAAACCCTTGATCTAGATCCCATTGTGTTGGACGATATTGATCCAACATCAGAATGGGTGGAGGAGACTGAAGATCTTGTGTTTGACGCTGATTTTGATATCGACATGGCTTTAGCGGGGGATGAAGCAGATTATGTGGTGGCATCAGAACCAGGATCAGTAGCAGCATCAAGGAAAGGAAAAGAACCAATGGAAGGCACTAGTCGTGCAGGTCAACAAACTCATGCTTCCATTAGGTCCATTTCTATTGTTATTGGTGGCATTGATACTGAGGTTGCAGATCAAGTTGAGGCATCCTCAGACTCTGAACCAGATGATGTCTATGTATCTCCTGATGATGATCCTGTGGCTAGTAGTGGTGATGAACTTGATGATTGATCATGTGTACATTGTAGACTTGTAGTAGGCCAATGGCCTCATAGCTTGCAACATTGTTTCTGGACTTTATAGGCCATTTAGAGCCTCATTGCTTATGTATTTTGCTATTTTGTCGATGATATGTATTGCATTCGGTGCCATTTTTGATATATTCACCTTTACATGGTATATAAATGAGCAAACTTTGCATATTTTGTCTCTATTGGCTTGGAATCATGGTTTTAAATCTTAAAAATAGTTTTGTTTCATTAAAAATTAATTATTTAATGTATTTTTTTAAAACCGGTTGGTTTAGACCAAACCAGTCTCGGTTAGACCGGTTCCAGTCGGTAAACCGATTCATTAGGTGGACCGGTTCGATCACCGGTTCCGGTTTTGAAAACTCTGGTTAGGACCCCGTATAGGGAGACCAAACCCAAGATGGAGACCACTTGCAATCCTGCATAAGATCCAATGCGCCCCTTAGCCTTCTACTACAACAAGTCATCAAGAAAATTGAGTAAAAGAGCTTACAAACCATGGACCATAGATAGGGACTTCATAATGGCTTGCCCTTCCATAATGGGCTTTGGCATGTGCTGATGCCTACAAACTCCAAATGGGGTTAACTAAGTATCCCATTAGGTAGTTTCTACTTTTAAAGGGCATAATATGTCCAAGGTACATCCTTTAAAAGGTGGCGGCATGTGATAAAGAGGTGAAAGGAGTAGGGAATGAGAATGGGCACCTCTGGGCCACATACTAGGGTACAAGGGTAGGTAGTAGAATGGAAGCCCACACTTGGGTATATAATGAATAGGAGGGAGCAATCATGGTACATGAGGTGCCCCGACCTTGATTTTCCACCCTTCTTTCTATGCCTTCAGATAACAATTTCCAATTATTTCCAGTAGCAATGACATTAACCATTAATCACATTGACAGTAAATGCAGATAGAACATAAAACAAAATTGCAAAAAACAAGACAAGACAAGAGAACAATAAATTTGGCGGATGCGAGGGAAAAACCCTTTGATCAATTCTTCTTATTATTATTCAGTAGTTCAGCAGAGAGAGGGTACAAAAGTTAAATTGACTAGCCCACTACAAAGTCAAATCAACCCTGTCAAATTTTGCAGTCAACTATAGTCAAACTTCAGCCCTAACCAAAAAGTCAACGTTGCTCAAAACAACAATCAAATACCTCCTTTGAAGCTCGGTTAAAGGCAGTGAAACTTGGCCTCCAACAATGGTCAAAGTCAACCCAAAATAGTCACAAAAACTCTAGTCAAACTCAGTCATCCTGCGGTCAAATCTGCAATCAAACAAACCTGCGATCAACGCAGGTCAAACTACCCGGAAAACTTCGATTTATGTGCCGGTCAATATGGCCCAAGGAAATCAAAATTTTGCCCTCAAAACTGGTCAAAGCAACCTCAACCAATGTTGGTCAATGATGGTCAAATTGTCTGAAATTCTGCAATTTCAGTTGCGTGATTTAGCCCAGAAATTTTGTCCTCCTAGCCACACGTGTAAGAGAGAGAGAGAGAGAGAGAGAGAGAGAGAAAAGTTGCCCAAGTTATACGAACCAATATGATGAAGAAAGAGAGAATAATGTGTGTGTGATGGATGTCCAAATGAGGTGTGAGGTCTCTTCTATTTATACACTTCGTTGTGGGTGAAGAGACACATCCATTAGGCTTCTTGATCCTACATAATGATGAAGCTAACCTGAACAATTTGCACATGTGAGGGAATACATTCAGAATCACACTTCTTCTTGTCCGAATGAGATGATCTTTATATCAATCTTGGACATCTCGAAAAGAGGAACCCAATGCAATATTCATCTCCAACAAATGAGTTGTCTCAAGGTGGAATTTGGCTCTAGTTGCCAATTTTAACACTCCCTCTCAACTAGGAAGAATTCCACCTGCCAATCCATCTGTCATCATCATGCCATCATGTCGCCATGTACCATCTTTGTCTTCTCATCTCTACTCAGCTGAACTATGAAGTAAGAATGAAGAAGAATCGATCGAGAGTGAGTCACAAGACCTTACCACTCTCCACTGACAAAAGTCAGTCCAAAGGTAGAACCTCAAATGATCCAAGATCAAGTTCTTGAACACCATGCATCCTAGACATAGGGAGTATGGCAGTACACAATGCGTCCATCAATAGCTCTATGGTCCCTATCTATGTTTCCCTACTCATTGGCCAGAGGAGAGGTACTTCCCAAGAGCCTCGAACTCCATGGGTAGGATGTATTCTGGGGCATCAGTTGGAGAAGTTGAACAACTCATCCTGCACATATGGAGAAGGTGAACCACTCATTCTATGCATATGCCAATCGTAGGGGAAGGTGAACCACTCACCCTATACATTGTGCACCACATAGGGGAAGGTGAACCACTCACCCTATGGTCACTCATAGCTCCAAGAAGTACCCAAGCCCCCAAGAGCTCCCACAACTCAATGTCCAACTCAAGTGTGACCCTCATGGGAGGGTCTTCCACAACTCCAAGTCTCTCTCGGAAGGTTAAGAATTTCACCATCCCTAACAGCTTCGTGACGACATCTACAGCCTGCTCATCATTCCTGATGTGTTGGAGCCTTATAGCTCACCGTTGCACCATATCCCAGATAAAGTGGTACCTAATATAAATGTGCTTGGAGCGGTCGTGGAACACATGATTCGCAGAAGATCATGGTGGTATCCAGCATGTGCACTAATAGCTCACTGAAGAGCTTCCTCCACCAAACAACGTCACAATAGGCCATAGTATCTGCAATGTATTCGACCTCGACGGTGCCTAGAGCAACCAATTTTTGTTTCCTGCTCATCAAAGAAATTGAAGCAGACCCTAAGGAGAACCAACATCCAAACGTATCCATGTAGCTTCAAATCTCCAGCAGTGTATCTCAATCCATAATAGAATGTGCCTTGGAGATATCTCAAGGGATTCTTAGCAGCGGTGTAATATATCTAATGAGGCTCAACCATAAATTGACTCAATGTGTTCATAACAAAGAATTTGTCAGAGGACGGGAGTTTACCAAGAACATCAGGGACCCCACAAGTTGTCTATATTCAAAAGGGTTCACCAAAATAGGCCCAACAACACTACCACATAGCTTCTTGAGGTTTAGTTCCATCGAAATAGACATGAACTTGCAATCCACCATTCCGCGTCTCTCAAGCAACTTCACAATGTATTTTCATGAGTAAGGAAGATCTCACCTGGCTTTTGTCAAACCTCTAGGCCTAGGAAGTAGTGCATTAGTCCTAGGTCCTTCATCTTGAACTCGAAAGCCAACTCCCTCTTGCATTGATAAACAAGAGGGTTTGCACCTATCAGAAAGAGATCATCCACATAAAGGACCAGAATGAGAGGCCTACCATTCTCAACCTTGAAATATAGGTTAGGGTCAACATCACTCCTTGTAAATCCCAACTTCATAAGATAGCTATCAATCCTCTCATATCAAGCCCTGGGGGCTTGTTTCAGCCCATAGAGGGCTTTCTTCAACCTACATACGTGTGTTCTTCGATCCTGTACTTCGAACTCCTTAGGTTGTTCCAAGTAGACTTCCTCCTTAAGCAATCCATGCAAGAAAGTAGTCTTAACATCCATTTGGTGTAGGCTCCATCCTTGAGAGGCAGCAAGAGCTATAATCGAACAGATAGTGGTATATCGGGCAACTGGTGCAAATATCTCATCATAGTCCACCCCTTCCTTTTGAGAGAAGCCTCGAGTTACGAACCTGGCCTTGTAGTTTTCAGCACTTCCATCAGTGCCATGTTTGATTTTGTAAAGCCATTTAGAGGTGACCACAGATTTGTCCTGGGGACTAGGAACCACATCCCAGACATCATTCTTCACGATGGATTCGTACTCCTCATTCATTGCATCATTCCATACTTGATGTTTCGAGGCTTCTTCGAACAGAAAAGGCTCATATTGAACAATGGTACTCATGGTACCAAGGTATCCTTAATACCTTGTGGGAGTCTTACTTTCACGAAATGTCCCTCTTGGAGCAATATGCTTCTCAGCATCTTCGAGAGTGTCCTTGAGCCACAACGGTCTTTTCCTTGAGGTAAAGGGATCACTAGGAGGTGGTTCAATGGGGTCCATTGGACCTTCGACATCAAGCATAGGCGCATCAGACAAAGGTTCTTCCTGCTTTCCTGTAGCATCACCATTTTCTTTTCCTGGAATGGGGAGATCTCTGGCTTTCCCAAGAGTAGTGTCTTCATCGAATGTGACATCATGGCTTACTTCTACATCTCGTTGACCAGGCACATAGATTCTATATGCCTTTGAAGTTTCATTGTAGCCCACAAAAGTTCCTTTCTTCGTGCATACTCCCAACTTGTTTCTCTTCTCTTTCGGCACATAAAAATATACGAGACAACCAAATATTCTAAAATTCGAAACATCAAGTTTCTTACAAGTGAAAACTTCTTTGGGTGCCTTGAAATCCAATGCTTGATGTGGACACCTATTTTGAACATATACGGCGGTATTTGCAGCTTCTCCGAACATATACAATGATATTTGCAGCTTCTCCCCATAAGAACTTTGGTAGACCTAGATCATGAAGCATGGCACGGGTGGCTTCCGTGATCCTTCGATTCTTTCTTTTAGCAACTCCATTTTGCTCGGGTGTGTATGCAACGGTTATCTCCCTCTTACTGACGTTACGAGCAACATACCAGATAGGTTTGAATGGACAAATTGAAGAATATCAGAAGTTTGTCTTTCACTTGAGGAGAATGGTCCCCTTGTAAGTTTGCACAACCCTGACAAACACCTCCATGATTCATGTTCAAATGAGGCATACTTGTGGCCATCTTCCTTATCCCAAGTAAGTCATTGTAATGAAGGTGGGAAAATCTTTGGTGCCACAATTTGGATAGAAGAGAAGTGTCACAAGGCATGGCTCCCAAGGGACTTCCTCTAACTTGATAAAGACCATCAACCCTAAGTCCAAGTGTAAAAGCATCTTTAGGGTTTCTTTGCCAAAGACGTACCTTTCCATCAACGAATGCTACCTTGAAGCCTTTATCTTCCATAGCAGAAATAGATACCAGGTTCTTCTTTAAATCGGGCACATAATTTACTTCTTGTAAATGGGTGGTTTGACCTTGATTCAAGTGAAGAGTGAAGGTACCTATTCCTTTCAAGAGATAGGTTGCATTATCTCCAAGTATGATTTTCAAATTAGTCTTCTTTTCAACCAAATGACAGAGGGCCTCTTTGTACCCAGTGAAGTGCCTTGAGGCTCCACTATCAACCAACCAATGATCCAATGTATTCGAAGGAGAGGCAGTAGATAAAGCAAAAATAAGATAAAATTAATTTTGTTTTTTCTACAACATTATTTTCCTTATACCTAAAAATTCTTGATCTTTTGGGAGGATGACCATTTCCAGATCGAACAGCGGGAGCATTCCTCTTTCCTTTGTTATTAAACTTGCTGTTCCTTTGATTGCCATTCCCTTTGTAGTTGTTGTGGTTTTTGTTGTCATCATCCCTTGGAGTATCCTTCTTGTCGAGACACTCTCTAGCAGTGGCCAAACCTGTTGCAATGAGGCAGTCCTTTTCTTCCTTCTTTGAATCTCGGCTTAAATCCTTGACCTTGTCTTCTTGGACCAACATTGTTCTTCCTTTTAACATGAGTGGAGAAAGCAGTAGGATTATTTCGATTTAACAGATTATCTCTTCTATCATCCTTATTTCTTCTTGAGTGCATCTAGCCAATAATTCATCAAAACCCAGAATCTTGTCATTGTTGAGGATGGTGGGGTTAAACACATCCCATTCTCTTGTAAGACCTCCAAGTACAATAAGAGTGAGCTCTCTGTCACCAACAACTTTTCCAATAGATAGGAGATCATTCTTGGTTTCAATGATCCTCATGAAGTAGGATTGAATGCACTCTCCTCTATCCATTTTGATGTCTTTCAACTTGTTCTTGAGAACGAGGAATTTATTTGCATTGTTTACTTTGAACATCCCAACCAGCTTGTCATACATCTCCTCGGATGTTTCCAAATTGGAAATACAGGCAACCAAAGGCTTCTGAATGGAATCCACAATAATTTTCTTAACTTTGACCTCACCTTTCTTGTACTTTGTTTTTGCAGCAGTGGGTTCACTTAAGGGAGGCTCCACCACTCTTCCCTTTACATAGTCCATAGAATCATTCTCTTCCAAAGTCAAATCCAGAGACATCTTCCATGCATGATAGTCGGATTTGTCCTTAAGCTTGTCCTCAGATTTGTCCTCAGATTTTAAGCTTGTCCTTAAGCTAGCTCAAAACTCTTGTCCAACATCCTTCCTTAGTGATTGCTTTTCTTACCCTTGCAAGGGCTTTGTCTTCACCTGGGCTCTGATCCCATGTTAATTTTAGATAACAATGGTATGTTCTATGCTTAGCACAATTTACTTCAATGTCCCTTTAGCAACCCAATAACAATTTCCAATTATTTCCAGTAGCAATCACATAAACCATCAATCACAATTGACTAATAAAAGCAGACAAAACATAAAACAAAATTGCAGAAGACAAGCCAAGACAAGAGGACACCAGATTTAGCAGAAGCCAGGGGAAAACCCCAATGTCGGGAAAACCCTTTGATCAATTCTTCTTATTATTATTCAATATTTCAACAAAGAGAGAGAGTACAAAAGTCAATTTGACTAGCATATTACAAAGTCAAATCAACCTTGTCAAATTCCGTAGTCAAACTTCATCCCTAACCAAAAAGTCAACGCTGGTCAAAACATCAGTGAAATATGTCCTTTGAAGCTCAGTGAGAGGCAGTCAAACTCGGTCTCTATCAATGGTCAAAGTCAACCCAAAAAAGTCACAAAAACTTTGGTCAAACTCGGTCAACGCAAGTCAAACTGCCTAGAAAACTTCAATTTTTGTGCCAGTCAAAATGGCTCAAGGAAATCAAAATTCTTCCCTCAAAACCACAGTCAAAACTGGTCAAAACAACCTCGGTCAATGTTGGTCAACACTGGTCAAACTATCTAGAATTTTGAAATTTTGGTCTTGTGATTTAGCCCAGAAATTTTGTCCTCCCAGCTACATGTGTGTGTGAGAGAGAGAGAGAGAGAGAGAAGTTGCCCAAGTTGTATGAACCAATCTAACGAAGAGAGAGAAGAATGTGCGTGCGATGGATGTCCAAATGAGGTGTGAGGTCTCTTCAATTTATACACTTCGTTGTGGGTGAAGAGACACATCCATTGGGCTTCTTGAGCCTACATAATGTTGAAGCGGACTTGAACAATTTGCACATGTGAGGGAATAAATTCAAAATCACACTTTTTCTTGTCCGAATGAGATGATCTTCATATCAATCTTCAACCTATCGAAAAGAGGAATCCAATGCAATCATCATCTCCAACAAATGAGCTGTCCCAAAGTGGAATTTGGCCCAGGTTGCCAATTTTAACAATCATTCATTGCCCTTCTTGAGCCTGCATAATGTTGAAGCCGACTTGAACGATTTGCACATGTGAGGGAATAAATTCAAAATCACACTTTTTTCTTGTCCAAATGAAATGATCTTCATATCAATCTTCAACCTATCGAAAAGAGGAATTCAATGCAATCATCATCTCCAACAAATGAGTTGTTCCAAAGTGGAATTTGGCCCAGGTTGCCAATTTTAACAGTCGCTCATTGCCCACTAGGGGTTGGGACAGTCATGGGTTCCTATATGATGAAGGAGGCTCATAGAACCTATAGGAACCAGGGTGATGGCCATGATGATAGGGCAGATCTCATGTAATGGCTTTTGCCCACGTGCTAAATGTGTTTGTCTCGACCATCTTTTGCATTTTGTGATACATTTTCCTGTTGAATTTGGCCAATTATGCTTTTACTTTTCTTTTCAACTGCATCAACCTTCGGGGCATCTTTCTAGGCCTGACCCAAAGTGTGGGCAAGGGGAAGAGGAGAGCTAGCCCTTTGTGGACCCAGTGGAGGAATGTGGACCCAGGTGGGAGATATGATGAATGGGACAATAATGAATGGAAAGGGGGCAATATATACGGATGAGGGAGCAGGACCACGCAACTAAAATCACAGTTTACTGTGAAATACCATCCCTAAAGCCAAATGTTCAGTAAAAGAGATCCCACGGGACTAGAATCCAAGGTTAATATCCAAAAAGGGGTCAAAGGGATAAGAGCACAGACCTAGCCCATTCTTTCCGTTGAATCCCCCCATTAATCCATGCCCAAAAGTGTCCATGATAAGCAAATACCTAATTACCAAATGACAAGGCATACCTTTAGGTTCTGGAAGCCCACCTTTAAACATACGATCATTAGAGATGGGTGAGGGACCACATGGATGGCTCAGGTGGCGGAGAAGTGGCACAACGAGCTAGTTGGTGGTTGCAAGGGGTTGTTGGCTGCCAACTGAGGACCATCTTGGAGAAACAAATTCTCCGAGGGATATCACCCACAAAATATTGAGTAACAATGACCTTCATTGATGATCACTCTAGAAAGAAATGGTTCTATTTGAAAAGTTCAAGGAATTTAGATCTGAAGTGGAAACCTTAACTGAAAGAAAAACAAAAACTTTGAGATCTGACAATGGAAGAGAATACACTTCAAAAGAATTGATTGCATATTGTAAAGATGAGAGTAGTAAGAGGGAGCTCATTGTTAGCTACAACACCGAGTAGAATGGAATTGCAAAAAGGAAGAATAGAACCATTGAAGAATGCATAAGGACCAAATTAGGAAGGAGCCTCCACCATTATACCAAAAGATAAGTATCTTGTTCATTGTTTCCTTTGTTATGTTTGGTTTCCCTCTCATATCAAGATTTGTTTGTATTATATGCTAATAACCTTCTCTTTGTATTTCCCTTTTTAGGAAAGATTACAAAATACGAAAAGGCTATAGAGGAGGATTTAAAGGATAGACTTGAGGCATGGAAGAAGTTTTGTTGCAAAGGAAATCATTTAAGAATCGATGTCCTACAAGATTTGTTAAAGAAGAACTCAAGATATGTATTAAACTACAAATTTTGTTACAAGATTCTCTTCATAGAAAAGGTATGTTCATTCTCTTTTGAAATTTGCTTTACATTCCTGACATTGTTATGTCTAGGGTTTTGAATAGTAAAGATTCTTGTTAGGGTGATTAATCATTAGATGGAATCTACCCTCATTATATTATTATTTGATCATTATTGTGGAAGTCGAACTCGTAGGGTTCACTGTAAAACTCTAACCTAAGGGTATATCGATGGTAATATTGAAACCCTTGTTTACTAAAGGGTTGTTGATAAAGTCTAGAACATATAGTGATATGTTATTCTTTTAAAAGTTTAGGGTTTTGATAATGTCTTGGTAAAAGCCCTAGTCCTTTAGGATTTGTTGTTAATGTCAAAGGTTATATAATGAAACCCTAGATTTATAGGGTTTGGTGATTTAAGGTTCGTGAACAAAACCTTTATAGTAAGACCCTAGGAATGAAACCCTAGGTATATATTTGAAACCCTAGTCTGAATAAAAATTGTTGTACATTTAATTTTGATGTATTGATGTTTGTGTCTTGGGTTTACCTAGTTCATATGAATGTTGATATGAGATGTTAGTGCACGAAATCCTAGATATCTATAAGCGAGTATGATAACCTAATTGTTGATATTCATGTTTTAGTTTGTAAAATCTAGAGTCTGTAAAACTCTAGTAGAGATTGATATTATAGGAGATGATGTTGTTGTTTTTAAATTTCGATATTATTTAGTTTTCATGATAAAATATAGGGTTTGCAACTAACCCTAGTAGAAGTCTGACATGTAAAAAAAAAAAGCATAGTGTTGAAACGTTAGATGTCTAGTAGAATTGATATTTGATTGAATTATTGATATCTAAGGCTCTGTGTCATAAAGATGGAGTCTAGGGTTTATGACAAAACCTTAGCAAGAAGTTGAAGTTTAGTATGTAAAAGATGTATATCTTATCAATTATGAACCTAACTAGGTTTAGGTATTCGGTGTCTACAGTCAAAATGATTCCATTACAGTAATATGACTCTGATATAGTTAACTTCACGCTTCTGTATGTTTGTATTTGGTTGTAGTTGTTGTTAAATGTGTTGCAGGTACACAAAATCTTCAAGATGTTGAAGATGTTCGTGATTGACAATGTTTATAATAATGAGCATGATGAAAGGAAGTTATAAGAATGATGATGATCAAGATAGCCTTGATGCCATAAGAAAGATGAAGCCTTGAAAGAATGAAGTTTCTCCAATGTTATGAAGTTGTTAATCTCCCTAAGTTGAGAGGCAGTCTAGATAGAAGAAAGAGTACATCTTCGCTGTTGAGAGGGAGGGCATATTATGATAGTCATGATAGATACCTTGAAGAAGAAATCAGAGAATAAATGAAAGGAGTACAAAATAGATTTGCGATGTACTGAGCATGTATTTGATGTTGAAGAAGAAGTGAAAGAAAAGCTTCCAACAATTCATATATGAATAAGTGGCATCAAGATGATTAAGGACCCCAAAGGTATGTGTTTACTTGTATGTATATTTGACGTTTATTGTTGATTGGGGTTTGTATTTGTACAGGTAAATTTCTCCACAAGAAGGCTGAATACTTTGGAAGCATGCTCGGAAAAATGGATATAACTAATTTATTAGGGAGAGATGAAGCATCTAATGGTGAATTCTTGGGAGGACATTTGGCTGGCCTGTGTTGATGTCTAGATCCTAAAGAGGGAGCATGGCATTGTTCATTGAGCTCTGATCTTGGATATGCACCTAGATCCCTAGGTTGATTGTTAGCAAGTAAGACTAATGGTACCTAGACTAGTTGAAAGCTTGAGTCCATCTTAGTCCCATCCAGATAGATTTCCCTAGTCAGCTATCTAGTTTGCAACACTGAGTGTGCTAGAACTCTTCATAGTTCATATCATTTTGAAATCTTCCATGTACTTGTATATATGTAATTATGAATACCTCCCTAGTTAAGAGGGAGTGTTGAAGAATGTGACTAGCTTCAGTCTTCATAATTGTACTTGTCAAAAGGAAAATTTATTATTAAAGAAGATGGTTTATTAAAGCATGGGTTTCATGCTTGGGTCAATGTTTTCTAGGTCAAAGCCTTCATTGAAGGCTTCTAGGTTTTATCTTGAGTCATTAGAGTCAGTGTGATTTTTATTAGACCCTTCTTGGGCTTTTGTATCATGTAAAAAGGTTTATTTGTGAGTCAAAATGGTCATTTGTCACCTCCACAAAGTCTAGACCATTTTCTGTGGTTAACAAGGTGACCTTGCAGTCATCAGAGCCACATTCTCTGCAGCGCCGGAGACATCAGGTGGTTAGAACTCCAGGGGAGATATTGTTAATATAGTCTTTGTTGTATTCCCCTGGGTTTTTCTCTCACAACCTACACCAGAGACTAATTTCAAAATAGTTGAGAGGAAGGATTCATTTAGATAGGCATATAGTTTAAAATAAATGGAGATCTTGCATTTCACTTAGTTTCAGGTGAAGCATTTCATATAGGATAGTGAAGCAGCATATAGCAACAATTGTTCATCAAGTGGCTTGGTAGATCATTCACGTAAAGCAAGTATTTTGACACCATTTAACGCACTGGTCTTTAAAAGTAATGTAATCTAATCACTAAACTTGCCAAATTAACTGAGTTTCTAGGCCATTTAGTTGTGTATCACAGACTTGTCGGTTGTCGACGTGTCTTTCATCTTCAGATTTCATAGGGACTACCCCCCATAGCCTGCTGTTGGGAGAAAGCTAAAACAGAAAGGGAGGGGATCAGAATGACAACCCTCGTCCTGTGCATTGTCGCATCTCGTTTGTACAATTTGAGTGACAATAGAACCCATGCTTAATAAATAGCATAAATAGCAATTATGAAGACCGATACTAGTTACACTTTTCAACACATACTTGAATACATAAATTCAACTTTGCTATGCACTTCCAAAATGAATTATCTTTCATCCTTGATTTTCTACAAATAAGCGAGTATTACCTCTCCAATAGTCCATGTCTCTTTCAACCATATGTCAATCTGTTGAGACTGACAGGAGTTCGATGAATTAACTGGAGATGCAAAACCTGCAGGTGCCCTGCATACGACAATCAAAGAAAACAAGCAATTTTCATTAAACCCCAGTAAATATGAAAAGTAATCAGATATTTTAATTTTCCTTTCAATTAATGCATATTCAACCAATTTCCAAAGCAAGAAGACCCCTAGCATATAACATCTACCTAATCAAACAAACAGTCGAAGGCAAAGAAATTTGAGTATGGGAAAGAAAGTGTTCATATAGACCCAACCAAAAGACAATTGAAATTAAGTAAATTCTTTGAGTTCAACACAAACGTGAACAGAAAAAGAAAAAAAAAAAGTGCAAAGCTAAAAATATAAGTTTTTGGTGCAACATCAACCAGTGCTATGTCAAATTATGCTAATTTCAAAAATCACTTTCTCAAAATCCATGAAAATTTTCATATATTGAATAAGTAGGAATTTTTTTTGCACGAACGCATAAGTAAATAAACACAAACTCCATTGATCAATTACCATCTTCCATAAATGCACACTCATAAAACAATAATCAAGCACAATTCTAGGTTTCAGAAGGATCATTTTCATTGTTTGCACACTACACGTTATCTTTTCACATTTTCATCAGTTATTCTGTATTTTGCTTAGCTTATAATTAAGCATATGTTGTACAGAACAAGCTAATAAGCAACAACATCATGTTTCTATGTACATAATTTATTTGCGTGTGATATCTGTTTCTTCCATTTTGTTGTTCTCAAAATAGCTCACTGAAATTTCAAATGATTTATTCAAATCATACACTTACACTGAGGAGGTATTTACAAAAGGTTGTGCACTGGTCCCAATTGAATTTCCAGCAACACCGACATCCTTTGGGACATTGACTGCCTGATTCCCAAAATTCGAGATGGACATTGAATTTGTTGCAGTACTGGTAAAGGGGCTGTTGCTAAAAGAACTGGAACCACCACTTTGAGAGTTGAAAGTGTTCGTGCTGAATACGTTTCCGAACGGACTTTGACTGGCACCTTGAGATCCAAAAGGTCCTGCATTCAACATGTGGCTAAACAATCTAGACAGCAGCAGAAAATTGAAGAGAAAAATATGTTGACTTGCACCCAATTTTAAAAACTATTCAAGTTTTATTTATACAGGGATATGATTTAGTATCATTACTGAAACAACTTCCATTAGAATTCAAGAAGAAATGTGTACGACAGAAAACAATGAACAACCTTAACACATACCTTCAACGGCCCACTTTTGAATTAAAGTTCCTTACTGTGAGCACAGATTTTTGATATATCGACCTATTTTGTCCCTTAGTTTATTCACTTGAGGGTCGGTTGCTTTGTCAGCAATTTAACCAAAGTACATGTGGTCAGAAACATATAATGTGCTCAAACTGCCATAAGTCGTACAAAGATGTCGGAAACTATATCTAAATGTTATTAATAAGAGGCTCTGGAATGGTTAGAGCAATTTCCTTCAAACCTCCTGCACATGTGACTTCTATGAGGATAAAGCACATGTGATCTCACTTGATTTTGAGGGTATGTTTCAAGTTCTTACCCCCAGGTACAACTGCCATCCTTGAGGAATTTTATGAGACTGCTCCAACACTTCCAAAAGGACGTCAAACCCATTTGATGACCATTTTTGGTACTAGAGCCAGGACATTGACCACATTTTGAGAAGCATTGAACTTCGTATGTATCAGCATTGATAATGACCTTCCCCTCTCCCTTGAGAACCTACAATGTTGTGCATCTGGACCACGACATTGCTTAAAGTGATGATGTACCCCAAAGGCAACAGGATGCCCCCGGGCTAGAATTGTACCTTCTTGATAGATGTTGCCCTACTGCTGAGCTGACTTGATGACTTGAGACCAGTGTTATAAGAATTGAACCGGATTGGATTGAACTGACCGATCTGATCATTTTTTAAGCAAAAACCAGTTCGAATCAGTGCCACTAACCAATAAAGCCTGGTTAGGTACCTAACCACCCTTTTTTCATCAAACCAGTCAGTTTTGTATGGAACTGGCAAGGTTTGTACAATGGGACCCAGGACCCTTGGAATGCAATTTTTTTAAACAAAATTTATGAGCGGGGTAGCCTAATATTCAACAATACAACCTTCCTAATGCTACATAATTAATAGTAGTATTAAATTATTGAAGTGACATTCTCCTTATACTTAAATTTTTAACATTACCATTAATTGATTCAAGATGATTGAGAGTGGTTCCAAGCTCATTGGATTTCATATGAAGAATGTAGAATTTTAGATCCCATTAAAAGTCCACTAGACTTGACAGTTTTTAGGATTTCAATATTGGTGGGATTGCATTGTCTTCATTGGTGTCTGTCATGTATGTGGGTATGGAAATAGCATTTAATGAAGAGCTATATTACCCACCAAAAAGTGGGTAAACCATATGAGAAAAAAATTCTCCTTTTTGGACAGCCAGTCAACTTGCAGCCCTATATGATCGAAACATAACATGATGCCAGGATCCTCCACTTATTGCTCCGATCACATTTCCCTCTCCCATTAGGCATTCCCTCTCGAAGGAAGGTGGGTCATCCATCAGTAGGTACCTTAACCATTTGGTAATAATGTGCTTTCATTTAATGTTTGGGCATCCTAATATGGGTCCAGGGGTGAACTAGATGATTGACTAATCTTGATTGTATTCTTGTTCCCTCACTTCACCTAGGAGGTTATTCTTTGACTCTGAACTAGCGGGACCTACTCTAAGGCCTTAGGGTTTTAGGAAGGGGCACTACTAGGGAGGCTATGATTGAAGTAGCATATCCATGATATTCCATACTTACCACTTTCCATATTTCTCCATTGTTTCATCTCCACTCTTTGGGCAAGTGGTCACTAGTTATGGGGATTGGCACCCCTTCATTCTCATCCTTCAATCTAGGCTGGAAAACCTTGCCTTGGAGGTTGATGCAACTAAAAGAAAATTAAAAGCATAGGAAAGCCACACTAAGAGAGAAAGATAAAATGAAAAAGATGGTTGACAAATTTGATTAACGTGTGCGAAAAAGGCTATCATGAGCTCTACCCTCCTCATTAGTCATTACCCAATTCCTCAAGCACATGATGCTTCATCCATAAAAGGAACCTTTGTATTTTCCCAAGCCTAATGAGTGATAAATTGACCAACCATTAAATTACTTCTATGCCAAAACTCAAAAAGCAAGCTTAGCCTCCTAAGCTATGCACCCAAACCAAAGCAGATCCTAAAGAAGTAAAAGGTGCACTAGAGGGGTAGAAAAAGCAAACACATGCCTCCAAGATTTCTCCCTCCTTACATCTATACACTCAAGATGATGAACCTCCATTAGTTGGTCACTTGGCTATGGCACCCTGCCCTGAAGTCATTCCCACTCCATTGACACCATTTTCAAACATACCTAAGGATTTGTGGGCTGACTTCGGACATGTCACTACCCCTTGAGGGATGGAAACACCTAATCGGGCTATCCATCTAAATATCCCTAACATAAGGACATAATAGTTTTACGAGACCCAATCTAGTTAGACATTTGAAGGTGAGCTTTGTGAGAAGTAATACTATGCCCCTAACATTAGGTATGGTCCACTATGATGCAACTATGATTATTGTAACTGTATCTAATGATTCTTGATTTTACTTTATGTTAAAAGGGTTATTTTAGGTGCTTTCATCATAGAAGGAAAGGCCTTTGGAGATATGGTTGCCCTCCTTGCCTAGCAACATTACAAAGGTCAATTTGCTCATTCCAGAGAGTGGATGTGACCTTGATAGTGCGGTGTTGCCTATCCAGAGCAGAGCATTGGGATACTTGATGATCCCACATGATGCTTGACAATCGAGGTAACCCCAGATGTTGAAATTCCAAGTCCATGAAGCATAGTGTTGGACATATTGATGATGTGCCTCGTGGACCCAAGAAGTCCCAAGCTAGCCTTGACACTATCTGAAGAGTGTTTCTTATTCTAGAGCTTGAGGTTACAAGGGCCCTGTTACCTACCACTTCGTGGGTGATATCCCAAAGAGAATTTTTTCTCCATGATGAGCCTCAACCAGCAACCAACAACCCCTTGATGCCTCCTAGTAGCTCGTTGTGCCATTTCTCTGTCACCGGAGCCAGCCATGTGGTCTATCACCCACCTTTATTAATCATATGTTTGAAAGTGGGCCTCCCAAATCTAAAGGTATGTCTTGTCATTTGGTAATAGAGTATTGGGTTTACTTATCATGGATACTTCTGAGTATGGATTGATGGGGAGATTTGGTGGAAAGAGTCGGCTTAGTTTGCGCTCATGTCCCCTTGAACTCTTTTGTTTGTTACCCTTGGATTTAGTTCTGTGGGATCTCCCTTATTGACCATTTGGTTCTAGGGTGGTACTACCTGGGAAACCCCGATTTTGGGTGTGTGGTCCCGCTCCTTTATCCACACATATCACTCCCTTTCCACTCACTATACCCCCATTCATCTTTTCTCCCACCTAGGTCAACATTCCCATTCTAGGTCCACATAGGGTTAGCCTCCCTATCCCCTTGCCCCCACCTTAGGTCAGGCCTAGAATGATGCCCCGGAGGTTGAAGCAATTAAAAAAGAGTGAAAAGCATAAATGGCCACATTTAAAAGGAAATTGTACCACAAAATGCAAAAGATGGTCGGGACAAAAATAATTAGCACGTGGGTGAAAGCCATTACATAAGCTCTACCCCAATCATTGGCCATCATCCTGGTTCCATAGGCCCTAGATGAGCCTCCTTTATCATTCAGGAACCCATGATTGTCCCAACCCTTGGAGGGAAATGAACCGCCCTACCTAAAAGGGGGTAATCATTGTTATATCTTACACATCATGCTCTTGTCCTTTGAGCCCTGAGCAGTTAATTAAAGAAAATTCACTAAAGGAAAATGGTATATGAAGAAGGGTGGTATATGAAAAAGCACATCACTTTTGGGATGATGATGATAAGCTTGGTACATTATGCCCAACAGACCCCCACAAGAGCCCCACACTCTTGACAGGTGCCCTAGGAATTGTATGATGTCATGGCAGAATTCATTTCACCACTTGGACCCTTGCAGAGGATCTTTGATTCATATGGAGACCAATGGGGTTATCTATGTGCCCTGATACCCAATCGGCGCACCACTGGTCTACTACTTGGAGAACAAGGGGCCACCCCCTTGTCCATCATATTCCGAGGAATTTATTCCTCAATATGGCACTTCAGGATATTATTGAGTCTTTAGAGGGCCCTACGACATTCACATATCATTATTGGGCCCCTTGTGAGGCTTGGTTTTATGCTTATGAGCTAGTTTGGTGGGCTTGTCACCAATAGGGGTTTTAGTTGCACATTATTTTACCATTAGGGGCTAATGTAGGCCCATAGGCTAATTCAAACTCCTTAGGAGGCTATATATTGATGTAGATACATTCATTTGTATCATCACTTGACTTGGGAACTCTCTAATCATAGAGAACTTTGATTTTTTTCCTTGGTGGATATTTTTGGAGATGGATGAATTTTGATGTATGGATTTGGGCTATTTATCTTGTCTTGGAGCTTTGTCTTCTAAACAAAATGTTGGTTGGATATACTCTATAACTTTGTAAGTACATCTTGATGTTATTATTCTTGTTGCTGCATACTACTAAAATTAGTCTAGTTGTTGCATGATTGAAATGTGGAATTGAGCAAGTTTTAGCTAATTTAATGTATGGGCCATTTTTTTATGAATGAAATGTCCTAGAGCTTATGTGTCTCAATAAGATTGCATCATTTGCTTTGAAGTATAAATGCTTGAAGGTCACTTTTCTTTTATTTCTCTCAACATTGGATGAAGCTGACTTTCTGGGCCTCCTTGATCAAAAAACTAAGTTCTTACTCATCATCATCCTTGACTCCATATCCCCAAGTGAATTAGGCACCGATCCCTAAAAATGGTGGTCATCCCCTTCAACGTTTTGATCTTTTATCACTTTTTCCCAAGTCTAGCCCTCAAAGGTCACCTAGGGCATCAATTTCCCAGGAATTGACCCAAGGAAAAACTTCGATCTCCTACAAGCTACTGTGCAGCGACTGCGTTGTTGGGTCCCTTTCACTTTTTCACCTTTTATCACTTTTCCCACGTCTAGCCCTCAAAGGTCACCTAGGGCATCAATTTTCTAGGAACTAACCCAAGGAAAAACTTCGATCTCCTACAAGCTACTGCGCTGGTGGGTCCCTTTTCTTTTATTTCTCTCAACATTGGATGAAGTTGACTTTTTGGGCCTCCTTGATCAAGAAACTAAGTTCTTATTCATCATCATCCTTGACTCCATATCCCCAAGTGAATTAGGCACCGATCCCTAAAAATGGTGGTCATCCCCTTCACCTTTTTCACCTTTTATCACTTTTTCCCAAGTCTAGCCCTCAAAGGTCACCTAGGGCATCAATTTCCCGGGAATTGACCGAAGGAAAAACTTCCATCTCCTACAAGCTACTGCGCAACTACTGCGCTGCTGGGTCCCTTTCACCTTTTTCACCTTTTATCAATTTTTTCCAAGTCTAGCCCTCAAAGGTCACCTAGGGCATCAATTTCCCAGGAATTAACCAAAGGAAAAACTTCGATCTCCGACAAGCTACTGCGTTGGTGGGTCCCCTCCCTCTCCTCCAAATTTGAAGCAATTCTAATAGTGGAATGTCTGGGAATCCCAAGTCCTAGCTCTAGGATCAAATTTTGCCTAGCCATCCCCAAGGCCAGACCTCACAAGATCAAACCAACCTTTTGAAGTAAATATTCTTGTTTGTTCCTTTCCCTTCACCTTGTCTAGGATAGGAACATCATTGGTTGTTTCATTCCATCCCTGGGCTGGGTCCACTTAGCCCCATGTGGTCCCACTTCTCAACAAAGATTATTTTTCAAGGACCATTTGGGAATCCAAGTTTGCCAAAGATTATAGGGATTGAGAACCTTGTTTATCAACCTATCCTTTCTCCCTCAACCCTCCAATCTTCATCCCCTACCCTTGGTGGACCAGGTCCCTTGCTTAAAGAGTAAGCAAGTTCCATTCTTCACTCCATCCTTGGGAAAGGGTTTTTAGGGTCTCTTCTCACATATCCATTGACATATACTTAACAAGTGATCCCTACACTATCGAGACTCCCATGGGTGAAAGCCTGTAAAGAGCAGGGAGACATAGTTGTGGTGACAGTGGGTTAAGCCTTAGTCGTTGCCCTTAACCTAAGGTCCCCTGCTGGTTTGAGTGGTAATAGGCCCCAACGCTTGAGTAAAGAGTGTCGCATCACCCCTCTTGCCCTTTAGAGAGTGTCATTGGGCACCATGGAGGTGATGTCTTGGTATGGAGGCACTTTGCGGCATGACCACGGTCTAGGAGCTACATCTTGGAGTATGGAGCACACATTAGCCCACATGACACTTGTGGAATTTATAGCCCATCTAGAGGATGACATCATAGTTGAGGAGGTATTTTTTCCACGTGTAGGCATCTATGGCATCTTTTGTTGTGTTTTTCAGCTGTTAGGTTGCCTTGTAACAACTATCTTGTGGAACACGTAAAATAAATTTGTAATTAGTGTTATCTTGTATTTTTTGTCAAATGTTGATTTCTGGTAGCTTCGGATGTGCTCTAAGTCACAAAATTTGCAGGGCGGCTTAGACAAATGCATTCTCTAATACCCAGAAATCGTTTTGGGAAATTCCACCCAAAGACAGTTTTATTAAAATAAATAATTATTTTTAATGGGACCCTAAGTCTAAACTTAGAAAATTAAAATAATTAATGAGTATTAATCTAAACTATAGGTGAAACTTCTAGAAGGAGGTGGAGATCAAGTCAATATGATCCTAACCATTGATTAGAATCTAATCTGGGTTGTTGATTGATCAATGAGAGGATTATAAGAAGAGGCTTGATGGGCACTTGGAGAACACACCAGAGGCAGATACTCAGTTACTTGAGTAAGATCGATTTTCTCACTGGTCAAAGTTCGAAAAGAGAAAATCGAATCAGAGGGAGAGTAGCAAGTGAGAAAAGAAGAGAGGGCATCAACATCTTTCGAGAGTGCAAGGCAGCAAGACATAGAGCAGGAACAGGGTGACGCGGAAAGAGGCAGATTGACGCAGAGCCTGCGTGGGCAGCTAGATGTTGGCCAGTGTGAGAAGTTTAACGCTAAAGGACATAGAACAATTCCAGGGAAGAGGAGTACTTCACCTGGATCATAAATTTGTCCAAAAGCGTCTATAAAAAATTCACTCCTATTTTGTTGGTTGTAATTTGTACATGAAAATTTTGTTGAAGAATAATAAAGAAACGCTCATCTGCTGCATCGATTTTCCCACATTGGGTTTTTCCAGGGACGATTGTCCAAAAATAATTGTGTCATTGTGATTGTATTTGTGCCCGTATTTTTTCTTATTTTAATTGTGAAGGCTGCAGTAGAATATATTGCGATATTTGTTGTAAGAACACTGTGAATAACTTATTTCTGAGATAATAAGTAGAAGAAATAATATTGATCATTGCAGTAGGATTTCTATTTAGAAATTCTCACATGGTATCAGAGTGGGGTTAAGTAGAAGCCAAAAGACCCAGCGTTGAAGGAAGAAAAAGAATTCGAAATTCCTCAGGGGCATTCGAATCTCCAAGGGGCTTGCACATTTCAAACCCAAGAGAATTAGATTTCGTGGGAAAACTCTTCCTCAGTGAGTCAACAAAGAGGTAAGTCTTTTCGATCGAAATTTGTCAATGGTAGAGAGAATAATGCAGCAGAAGATTCAGCGAGGGGTTGTTTCAGGTGGGATGCAGTTTTTCCTGCAGCAGTGGTTGGGACAAGTTAGCGTCGGAAATTGGCACAATATGCATACTCAAAATGCCTCAGATTTATCTACCAGATTAGATGAAGAATTCGCATGCCTAGCAAATTCAGCATCAACAGATGTTTGGTACATTGATAGCAGGGCTTCAGCTCATATGACTAGAGTACGAGAACATTTCTTGAGTTATCAAGAAGAACAATTGACTTCCAAATCACTATGGGAAACATAACGAAATGTACTCCAGTGGGAAGAGGCACCATAGGTTTTCAGACGGAAGCATGTACCAACATTCGAGCCACCAATGTTCTACATGTGCCAGGATTAGGAATGGATTTAATTCAGTGTCCCAGTTACAAGACAAGCGATATGATGTATACTTCATCGAGAAGAAAGTATACGTTAAGCATCCAAGCTGGAAGACGAAAAGGCAAATTGGGGTTCGAAGCAACAACTAGTATAGGTTGCAATGCGAATCGCCAATGGCACTGATAGGCAACAACTATAGTGGTGAGAAGGAGCGAAATGAATTATGGCACAGGCAAATGGGGCACTTACACCATGCTCAGGGAGACTGTTACAAGAGTACCAATCCCTAGCAATGAACATGATGACTTATGCAGAGGATGTGTACTAGGGAAGTACGCTAAAGCAACTTTTTCCAGAAGTAGCAATAGAGCAGAATGTGTATTAGGATTGATACACTCAGATATCTGTGGTCCTATGTCCACAAGAGCTCTTAGTGGTGGTGAATACTTCGTTACCTTTATCGACAATCACTCCAGAAAAACCTGGATCTATTTCTTAAAGACCATAGATGAGGTCTTTGATCGTTTCCGAGAGTTTAAAGCTCTTGTTGAAAATATGACAGGGAAAAAGATAAAGGTATTGCATTCAGATAATGGTGGAGAAAATACGGACAAAGACTTCACAGATTTCTGCACAAAGGAGGGCATCAAAATAAAGTGGGCAGCGCCATATAATCCGAAGCAGAATGGAGTAGCAGAATAGGAAAATAGAATCTACCTAGGTATATATGGGTAGAAGCTTACAACACAGCAGTATATATCCACAATAGTAGTTGTGAATGGTATTATTGTTGAGAATGGTAGTTGTGAATACTTGCCATTCATATGGAAGTCCTCCAAGTGTGGTGAGAACCATCTCACGATCAGCTATTGTCTCCCCAATAGCTAGCAAATTGTTCCTGGTTTCAGTCAACTTCATAAAGAAAGTTTGAATAGACTCGTCTCGGCCCTTCTTCATATTCTTCAACTTGTTCTTGAGGAATAGCACTTGGTTCACATTGTTTACTCGGAACATAAGTATCAGTTTGTCATACATCTCCTTGGATGTGCCTAGTTCAGATATGTAGGCAACCCGACTCTTTTTATGGAT